>JAOEGS010012278.1:8711-52985 GCA_025447755.1 Corythornis vintsioides | reverse complement strand
TTTCTTTTTTTTTCATTTTTTTTTTTTTTATCATCTGCACATGTTTCAGGCAATACCTGGTACACAGAAAAAAATTACTAAAGTTATTGGCCAGGCCAAAATAAAACTGCAGAAACAAAAATACCCAAGAATTCTACCCCGAACCCCTTCCCACCCTCCCTGTCCCCAAGAAGTTGTCCTAGTCACTGTGTCTTTCACATTTTATAAATATTAACTTCTTAAAACCTGCACCTTCCTCTTTGTCCACATATTGTCACATTACAAAAAAAAAGAAATGTCAATTAAATACATTGTTAACATTACTAGACTAGATCTGCCCTCTGTTTCAGCCAGTATGACTCTCGACACCACTTCTCACCTTCTCTTGCCTGCCTCCTGTCCACTCAACAGCATGTTCATGGTAAGTCTGGTTTGTTTGTTTTCCCCCCCCCCACCTCTGTTTTGACACTAACAAACAGAGTCCTTCAAAGCCTAGGAATCCTGGAGCTGAAGGGAAAAGAAGACCTGTAGCTTTCTAGAGTGATCCCAAATCTCAAAGACATTGTAGCACCTGATGGCAATATCTTTACAGCACCAGCTGCCTTGCAGCCTCAGTCAAAAAACTAAAAGAAACCTAACACCAGTGATGCCTGCACACACATTTACACCCAGCAGTGCTGCATTAGTGCAGGTCTGTACTCCAGTTGAAAATAATTCCGAGTTATGAAGATCTCAGACTCTGGATGTCAGCAATTCTCGCCAAATCCCACTGCTTCTACCAGCTCAGAAGAGAAGTCCTACCAAGGGTCATGAAATAGACTTGACTGCTTCCACCCGACCGCACGGAGGCAAAGAAAACCTGCAAAGAGAAGAGACTGGTAAATTCAACGGGTAGGGCAGCAGTGGCTCCAATCTGCCTTCACCATCCCTGGTATTTATGGTGCAATCGCAGTGCTGTGCTGGGTCTGGTGAGGACAGAGCTGACCTTCTCCAAAGCAGCTTGTATGGACGGTGCTAAGCTTTGCATTTGTGGCGCAACAATGCTAAGACACCAGTGTTTTGGCTACTGCTGAACAACATTTGCACAGCATTGAGGCTTTCTCTACAGCCCCCTTAGCCCTCAGAGTTCAGTGGGCTGGGGATGAGCAAGACGCTGGGAAGGGACAATGCTGGGACAGCCAACCCAAACTAACCAGAAGGCTGTTCCATAACCCAGAACATTATGCTCAGCAATAAAAGCTCAAGGAATAGGAAAGGATGGGAGGGATATTGTGGTAATGACATTTGTCTTCCCAAGCAATCTGCACAAGATTGCTTCCTTGAAGTGGCTGGACATCCACCTGACAAGGGGAGGTTTGTGAATTAGTTTTTTTATTTTGTCTGACTTGCATGTGCAGCAGCTTTTGCTGTCCCAGTTAAATTGTCTTTATCTTGATCTATGAGTCTTTTCACCTTCCATTTTCTTCCCATGCCACAGGAAAGGGGAGTGAGCAAGAGGCTGGGAGGGTGTTTGGCTGCCAGTCAGGGTCAACCCAACCCAAGTATCCAGTTAAAATACACATTTATCACCTTGGCAACAAACTAGGAAGGGTGGGGCTTATACCTTGTCATTGCGTTCACATAAGAACTTGAGTCTTTGTGCCCTTTTATGCATGAACACACCATCCAAGTGTCCAGTTTCCACCGACCGTATTTCGATAGCTTTTTCTCCCCAGCCCATAATCTGGTTGGATCGGATGTATGCTTTGGAAAGAAAAGACAGCCCGTTAGCAGAGGCAAGAGGGCAACACAGAGGCACTGAATAAGCAGAGATATATTGATGCACTAGAGATAAAAATCAACTGCATGTGCATATTGAAACTACACACATGTTCAGAGAGCTATTTCTGTCCTCAGCACCTTCATAGTGCCTAAAAATACCTACTTTCTAAAAGAAAATTTCCCCATGGGTTTCTATGGTAGTTATAACGTTTCTTCCCTAAGCCTTCACGACACAAAGCCAAATTTCCAACTTTCAGTTAAATGGAAGACACACTGAGTTTTTTTACACAGGCTTTTTCTTCCAAGTTTGGAAAAGAGATGGGCTAATTAGGGGTTGACATGGAGAAAGCAGACCCCAAAGTTTGACTAAACTCATTGACTCCAGTACAGCCCCAGCATCAGCTCTGTGTCTTTGGTGTTATTTCCCTTCCTTGCAGGGGCTTTGTCAGCAAAAACAGAGAAAGAGGAGAGGGAAAGTGAAAACCAGAATAAAAAATAAATTTAAAATGAGATAGACTCCTTTACTAGGAGTAATACTTAAATAACCTGAACTCCTTGAGAAAGCCAACTGCTCTGAAATAACTAAAAAAGTGGAAATAACTTGTCATACTGCTTTTCTTTGTGCACAAATAAGGCAAAAAAATCAATCATTCTTCCTTAAAAGTGCCACTAGGGAAAAACAGATTAGTAGGAGCACAAGGAAAAAAAATCTGTTCTTGATAGCAGTAAAAAAAACCCAAAACAAAACAAATAAAGGAGAAAGTCACCAGAATTATGAAAAGGTATAGTCAAAAAGCAATTTGAAGGATAGTCATAGGAATACTGCCAAAAGTAACATATGGGAACTTAATGAAGAATAAGCTGTTGTCTCTGATTTGCATGCATACTTAACAGAAAAATAAAAATCAGGACAATAGCTCTTAGCAAGCAAAGTAAAAACAAAATTAAATTTTACAGTACTTCCCTTTTATAGAATTTTTTTTTTTAATATTTATTTTCAGTGAAATGAAATCAAATTATCTATTACAGCATCATGTACATCTATAATGCTGCATATACCATCAGGGTGGAAGTTTGTTTCTTTTTAAATATGTTGCTAGTGGTAACTGGGCCAAATAACATCTAAAAATTGACAGATGAGATGTTCAGATGGTGTCAGCTGCCTCAGTGCCATTTACTTCACAGGCACTCTGGTCCCCAAAGGCTCTGCAATTTGCCAGCTGATAAATTCTGCTTGCCTTTAGATCTAGGCACAAGTTAATTGCCACAGGAGTGAACATGCTGCACAGGAAACTTCTCCACATTTCCACCTCCATTACTGTTCATACTGCTCACTGAATCACAGCACGGTAGGGTTCAGAAGGAAACTCGAGAGCATGGAGTCCAACCCCCCTGCCACAGCAGGATCACCTAGATTAGGTCACAAAGGAACTCATCTATGTGGGTACTTGTATTTGTAACAAATCTGCACCCATTTTACTACACTCATTGATCCCACTCTTGGAACTACCTTATTTTGAAATGCAGAGATGGGGGAGAATTAGCACACCAGGATAAATGAGCAATCTGCAGGTGAATTAAACACATCAAATCAGATGTACAGATTCTTAGCTATAAAGCATTACCCATAACAGTGTCTCACCCATCTGCTAATTTACATGTCTTTATACTGAAAGGATTCCATAACTTTGTGACTGTCTAGCAAAAATTCTACAGCAGCCTAAAGAGGCCCTGCTGAGTTTTCCATTTCTGAATTCCACAACCTGCTTGTTTGGATTTTTTTCTTTAGAATTCAGCACAGAACAGATCCATGTGATTACTCTCCACTTTGAGCCCCTGTTTTCCAGAAATACTACAGCGTGGCTGCTTCTGAATCTGAAGTCAAAGCCAATACACCCTCCCTCTGCCCACGTGCATACACTCACACTCCCAAACAGCATGTTGGACATGATTCACCAGAGGCACTTACCAACCGAAGTTGGCATTTCTCCCCACTGCAGAACCACGTCCTTGGTTATCCTGCCATACGTGTTGACGTAAACTCCTTCATCCTCGTAGCAGACTAACAGCTCCATCCCATCCGTGTTTGGGAGAATGATGATTGCATGCGGTTGGATACTGCTCTGGATCTACAGATTTGAGAAGGGGAGAGGGAGACGTTTTGTTTTAATACAAAAGAGCTTGTGCTGGGAGAAAGGGCTTGGGTGATTTTTCATTTTGGCTGACAGCAGATCAGAACACCCTTTAAAAGAGATAGTTCTGCATCCCCTGAGCTTGACACCCTACACAGTGACAGCAAAGACTTGCAAACCTGTGGGGCACAAATCCTCTCAAGACAGATATCCCAAAACAGGAAAGATTTAACACCTCTGTAGGAGTCTCACTTCTTTCCATGGGCAGAAAGGGAGCCTGGGGCATGCAGCCCAGATACAGGCCCCCGCACTGTAGAGAACAGTGCTCAGGGAGGTGCACCACACATTGCAGGCCCACTTCTGTGTACAATGAACAATAGGAAACCTTGTAGTTAAGGCCACCTGGCCTTTGCCAACCCTTTTGAATCTCATCAGTGGGCCATCATGTTATTTGTACTGCCACCTTCCCTGTAGCCTCTGCTGGGTATTTGCAAGGCATTCAGCCATTTAGCTGCTACCCTCAACATGGTTACATTGGCCCATGTCAGAGCTGAGTGGGCAGCTTCCAAACATGCAGACATGCTGACCAAAAGGAGAAGATAAAGAGTGAGGCACAAACCCCAAGGAACAAGTGGCCACATCTGCTTGGAGCAGTCCACCCAATTTGCTGCTGCCAGCATCTGGCAGTCATACACAGGGACAGCCTGACATGTTTGTCACCTAAGGAAAGGAAGGGCTAGGGGACAGGGAACCAGAAAGATATAAAAAACCTGAGCAGCTCTTACATGTGTTGGTAGATAAATATCATAGACGGATCCTGAATCCACATCAACAGCATGGAAGCCAGCACAGGAACCATAGATCACTTTTAGTCTCTGACCCTCTTCTACGGTGAGATCCACCAGCAATGGCTTATGTACCAATTCTCCGAACGACTGTGAGACAATCATCAGTGAGAGTTACATTACTGCTTAGAACCACAGTGGGTTTTATAAAAAAATTCTCTAATGCACATATTAAGGTTTTACTCCTCCCAAATCCCTGTGGCTCCCATCCACCAGGCTAGTTAAGCTAACATATCTCTCATGGACAAGGATAGATTACTCTGCAACCTGTTCTATTTCAATCACATAACACTGTATATTATGTTCTGTGAAATTTACTCTAATTGGTCTGTTTGTTATTTAGTAAAAATTGTTATCTCCAAAGTCCAGGGCAATTTGAAACTCCTGTAGTGTTTACTTCAATCTGCACAATCAACAGTAACTGATGGTCTTTAATCAGTCTGATAATTAGACCAAGTCAGATAACTCCATTACAGAAGCATTAAAAAACAAACAAACAAACAATGATGAGTATCATTTAATGACACATTCTCCTCAGATGAAGTTCTTTAGACTGAGTCTGCATCTCTCTGCCTCATGTTTTATTTACAGAGAGATGAATGAACCGTTGAGATATTGTGTAATTTTATTAGTTTATGATCAGTTACAATTTAGAGAGAAAAGAATTCCAGGATTAAAATATAATACTAACCTAGTGGCAGATTTATCAAAGAACTTGTAATACAGCAATGATAAAATGTCAGAACATTTTTTGTAAAAGAGATAACTGGAAACAGCTATGAGAAAATTCCACATAAGGCTGAAATATACTGTTACCTTAAAGGCCATAAATTTATGGTATGGCTTTGGTGCCCATGCATAGACTTCCACAGAACTCTTCAATGCAATTACCAAGAACTTGATTCGTTCATATTTTACTGTAATTAAACAAAACAAAAATAAATCAGCAGCAATTCCAAAGTCATTCAGGAAAGTTACTTCAGGAAAGCAGAAAATTACAGCATTTCTCCATACTTACATATATTTGGAGGTTTTTTAGTAACACTGCATTTTAGGATTGCTAACTCTGTGTAGTTAAGTATTTTGACACACTTATGACACAAAATTTGTTACTCTTATCAGTAACTGAACCTGTCACCATGTTTTGAATTACACAGTCATTACACACTTATTTACACGTTTTTTTCCCACTACATTATACAGTGCTTACTCATCAAGACAAGAAAATCTGTTTTCACATAGGAACATTTCCAATAAAAGAAGGCTATGACTGCAACAGAGTGTATGGGCTGTTCCAATCACAGCACTGGCAGTGGTATTTTGAGCTGATGGCAAAATTTTCCAGGAGGAAAGGAGGAAAAAAAAAAGCAATTGAAATAAAAAGTTAAGAAACAAGTCCATTTCAAAACCAAAAGGCAAGTTTGATAGTGAAGCACCTTCATTTGTCTGAGATAACTCACTTGAAAAAGTCCACAGAATCTATTAGAAATGAAGTGTCATTACACAGCTGGTCCATGAATGTTCAAATGTATCTGTGTTGCCACATTCAAACAGTTGCCTAAACTAACCATCAGAAAAAGCTCTGTTCACTACCACTGTTTTCAGGAGGGGACTGACAAACTCTAGAAATGGCCATTCCAGAAGTGTTGCTGCATCTGCATTATCAATTGCCATCAGGATTTGGGAAGGAAGAGATCATGAGGGATGCCAAGCATTCATTGATTTGGTTCCAGAACTCTTTTTTACAAGGAGATAAAACCCCTCTCGTTATCTGGCTGAGACTGTCAAACCTCTGGAGGTTTAGGCAATCTCTTTACCCCAAATTTTAGGGGAATGTGACACTTTTCCAAAACAATGCGTAAAGTTCTTGTTCCATGCATGTTCACCTTCTGCCATTTTATCTCCCAGCCAAAACTGATTTTGAAACATGGCAGCGGTGAAAAATTTCAGATTTGTGAGATCATCACTTCTTTAATAAATACTTTTTTTTTTTTGTCTTTTAGATATCTCACTACTTTATAAGCCTGCAGTTGTTATCTCTTTGTAGGCAACAGGGAGACAAAGCCACTACTTACTCTCCTTTTACTCTGCAGGAAAGCAAGACTACTAAACTGTAAGTGTTAAAGGACTTGACAATTTTTCAACAGACAAAAAGTGTCTCTCAACCTCTATAGCTGTAGTGACTGAAAACCAAAGCTTTTGTTCAGTCTTGTCTAGCTTACAAGACTTCTTGGAATTTTTTCCCGGGGAAGAAGGGGGTGTTGAAAAAAAAACCCAAAACACCTATCCGTGAAAGGGGACCTTTGATAATCCTCATTCTTTGCTCTGGGTGCTATCTGGGAATTCACCCAAATCTTGTTTTCAAAAGAGCAATTTATCATTTTGAGGAGCCAAAAGTTGCCTGAAGCAACCCAGATTCATAAATACTACTTCACCCTGACGTCCAAGACCCCTTTGCATCAAAGAGACAAGGAAGTGATTGGTGCCAGCTGCCCTGGTGGCAGCCTCCAGACTGTGAGGCCAACTATTGGCAGAGCTGCTCATCCTTCTTGGGAACTGAAGCACAGCTGTCAAAGGGGCCTCTCACTACCTGAAGAAGTCTACTGTACATCTGTGGTTCAGAGGGAAGTTCAGTGCCAGGCTGCAGCCCAGGGTAACAAACCCCTCTTCATCTGGAAGAGAATGCTCTTTGTTTCATATGCTTCCCCTCTGGAAAGCCTCCTGAAAGCTGTTAGTGTATTGTTAACAGGCCACTACATTATGCTGCTGACACCCTGGGGTATGATACCAGAGAAGTTCATTATTTATTGTTTTGGGGGTCAAGCTCCTGCTTCAGCAGTCATTTACTAACATAGTTATTGATTACACCCCACTAGCAGGTTTTTCCAAGAGCATCAGCATGACAGGAGGAGTCTGAGCTCAGTCCAATTACTGCTACTCCACACTGACTGACGCAGCTGGAAAGGAACTCAGCTGGCTCTTAGGAGAAAACCAAACCAAAGGCAACATCCAGTGCTCATTAAGATGCATCATGAAACCAAAGCAGGATGAAGAGCTCTTGGTTTATATCCCCACCTGCAGGGCAGCAGGATCACTGCACACTGATGACTGTCAATGCTACATGTCTTTTGGCTAGTTTCGGTGGAAGTTTCCACAGCCAAATCCATTTAAATCACTTAAACCCACAGAAAAGGCACCTCCCAGTGAAAACACACTTCATCCCATAACTGTACTGCAGAGGATCTCGATATCATTAGGAAATTTTGTGAGCTAAAGGCAATCAATGAATCATCTTGGAAGTTAAACATAAGCTTCTGCTCCCAGATGCTGCCCCAAAGATCGTGCACTAGCTGGGCTTGCTTTATCCTCCCACTTGATTTCTTCCCTGCCGCCCCCTTCAAGTCTTGAACATGTACATTAAAGAGACTTTTTTTTCACTCCCTTCCAGTGTGTGATTCCATCATTGTAAAAGATGAGGGAAACCTGCCAGTGAAGAGAATAGCTGGTAGTTGACAAGCATTCTTCTGTTACCTAAAGGGTCTAACAGAGGTGGGGACACATTGCCAGCCCTTGTTGTCCATATCACCACTTTCTAGATCCACCATAGGAAGGAGACAGATGGGAATTTGCACCCAATCCAGTTTGCAGTCCAGCATCCCACCTCAAAACATTTCCCATAGTCAGTTTAACCCAGTAAATTGCCATCTCCTCTGGTGTTTTTCCAGAAATTTTCACCACGAGGGAGAGGGAAGACAGCAAGAAATAAAACCAATCCTTAAACTCAGCAGCTACATGGGCTGCAGTTCCCTTTCTCAGCCAGCTTTCCTTCCAGCATTCTGATCACTGCATTCTCTACTCACCAACTTTATAGTGCACACAGCCTTCCAAGTCACCCACTGTTGTCCAGCCCTGTTTTTTTTCTACTTCAGGGTCGTTGTGAAGGATTTTATTTCTTAACCAGGACAAATAGTAAACTCGCAACTTGTTCTTCTTACCTGGTCACAAAATGAAATGCAATGGTTTATCTCCATAGGAAGGTAAGTGCAAGAAACCCTGCCCAAGCAAACAGAAAGCCCCATAGAGAAAGCCAAAACAGCAAAGGAGAAACTCCTACAACCACAGAGATCTCCCTCAGTTTTTACATCCACAATAGCTATACTCCAGGCTCCACCCAAACACATACTTTCCTGATAATCAAGGACAGAGACACACAGAGATACCACATGAACATAAAATGGCAAATTCAGGGAGCAGCTCTTTGGTTGTCTGGTTCTCGAGACATGAATAAATTTTATTAGAAAAGGGTTATGCTCCTAAAACAAAGCACCAGAGAGTCATGTGCTGAGATTACAACAAAAATTTATGTAGCTGAGTTAGAATGGCTCTTTTTTCTCACAAAACAGTAGGAGAGCAGTACAATGGAATTTGAGGCCTGAAATTATCTATACAGCTATCAGAAGAGAGTAGAACTGGTTTGAAAGGAGGAAAAAAAAGTGAAGAATATGGTGATGAAATGTGTTTTGCAAGTTCTTCTCAGTCAATGATGAGGACATTTTCATCCCTTATATCACCCTCAAAGACACAAACTGATCAACTTTATTAAAATTGTTCATTATTACTCCAGCAGAAAAAAGCACCCCAAACAACAGCACTAAACAACTTTACTACTGAAACACTTTACACCAGTTCTGTTGTGAGAAAAAATGTACAGTATCTGAAAATGCAGTGAGAGAATTTCACATGGCCCATGCAAACTTCCTCTGCTTGCTAAAAGCCAATGACTGCTTTGTCAGCAGCCCTTCCTTTGTGCTGCAATGAGTGTAATACTTATCAGGCTGCAAACAGAAACTGCATGAGCTGTTTCTTCTCCACAGGTGAGAGTATCTCCTTCCCCAGGCTATCTTCAAGTGACAAAGCATCTGCTGTGGTCACCAAAATACAGCTCAGACTCTTAACTCTCAATAGGAGAAGGACTCTGAATGCAGAGCAAGGCCCATGAGGAACTTTATCAGTCATTCTTTAATAACTGATGTCCTACAAAGCATTTGCTGAACTAGCAAGGTAGCTCTAAATGCACATACTCAAAGCTTGCATCTTCCTTCCTCCAGCTGCTTTTCTGCCAGAAGCTATTCAAGTCCCACAGATGACACTGGAGGCAAGGAAGAGAGATCATCCCTCCTTGGACTAGAAGCCATCCCATCTTTGTGTAAGGAAAGGCAATAGGAGATGCTCTCGGGCACTCCATGCTAGTCCTTCACCAGCCATGATGAAGCAGCCAGGTGACAGTGGACAGTGTTTCATGGCCCCTGGAGCTGAGAGAGAACAGATGACCATGGGCCAGCCATGTAACACAGCCCTGGTCAGCACTGCAGAAGCCATGACCTGTCAGGATGGTGCACCTGGCAGCCTGCCTAGACACAGCTACAGACTATTTTATCCAGATTATTTTATCTATTAGCTATTTTATCCACACGATGGATCAGTTCAGAGCTAGCTGCTCGTTTCAGAGACAGGGACTGGCATACACCACTGGGTTACTGGTTGCAGCAGGACATGAAGCCCAATCATTGAGACCATCCTGCTGTGCCCACCTAGCTCCACACTGGGGTCATGGAGCTGGTGCAGAGTCCCTAACCTGTTGGCAGGGGGCCCCCCAACAGAGCTGGGCTCCTCAGGCAAAGCAGCTGCAGGGGCTGAGGCAACACATGGGGAAGCACAGCTTGAAACAGGCTGCTCCATGGACCCCAGCACCACAAGCTGTTCCATTACAAAGACACACAGGCTAAAAAGATATTTTTATGATTATTGGAATGGGGGGAAAGGGCAGGAGGAAAAGAGGAGGTAGTTTCAAAGTCAAAAATCTGTTCAGTGTGCTAATATTTGTAGTGGAGTCGGAGACTTGTTTTCAAATACTGGACCTGCTATTTAATTTTAAAATCCCCTCTGCTCTGATGGCACAAAATGAAATGTAAAGTAACACTGCACTGCCCTTGGTTTATCCCCACTACAAATGTGGCTGCAGATCTGGCAGTAAATGAGTACCCTGATTTATTGTCCAATTTCATATTTATTAAGCCTTGTTTTATGAAGGAAAAAAGCCCCATCACTCCTATAGCTTTCGAAAGATTTGGAAAAGGGCCCAGAGCAGGAAATAATATTCCCAGTAGTCGCACATCTGACTACAGAAAAGTCCTCTCACTAAAACACTGTGAACAAGCCACAAGGGCTCTTTTAGGAATACTGAAAAAACAGAGAACTTAGTTCAGACCTGAAGGCAGGTCCTCTGGGCAAGAAAAAGCTCAGAGAGCTCAAGGTCAGCACAAGTCACTGAATGTTTTCTAAACCATCAGAAAGTCCCTCTCCACCAGGAGATGAATTCTCTCTCAGCTATTTCCATAGCTTTAGCTTCCCCAGTAGTCAGTCTTGAAGACTCAGAACAAACCGTACATGGGAATTTCCCAGCACGTGGCTAATGGGGTTTTTTTTGTTTTTTTGGTTCACATGATGTGCACCAGGGTAGTTTTTCAAAACAACAACAGAGATATCTCTCAAGTGTGTTCCCATTGTGTTTTAGTGTCTAGACCACAAGGAAAGTCACAAGACAGGAAATTCCTCTGCCTTTCAGTAGCCTGACATGAAAAGAGCAGGACTGCTTAGTTAAATAAACATGGCTAGGGGTGTATTTAAACAATTTACCCTCCTCTTCATATTCGTATTGGGGGTAGGGGGGGATTAGATCCTTCTGCTTGTAAATGCCTACCAGTCAGTTTAAAGAGCTCTCAAGAATCTTTTTGTTTGGTTGGTTGTTTTTTGTTTTTTTCTGTCTAATTGTTGTGGTTATGAAGTAAGAAAGAAAACTCTACTCCAGCCATCAAATCGACTGATCACTCCTGTGAGAATTCATGGCCCTGATTCTCTCACAAGACATTGTTTGAAATGCAAAGTCCCTTTTCCTATATTGAGATTTTGTTTTTATTGTCACTGTGTCTTTTAATTATTAAGCAGGCAGATTCTAACCAGTTCTACTCTACCATCTCTTCCTATCTTCCTCAGTGCCACCACCAGTCGAGTTGGGCTACAAAAGCCTCAGGGAGCCACAAGTGGGACGTTTACTGTATGCACATCCCTGCTCTCTCCTCCAGCATTTTTAATACTCTCAGCACTGTATTACATCAGCAGCCAAAACCACGTTTTTGCCTCACAAGCTACGAACTGAAGAACTAATTAACTGCTCTGCCTTGACCCACAAAGCTTTCTTGTACCAGCTGCATCAGCTCAGTATCTCAGCATTGAAAGCTTTGTTGCCAAAAAGTTTTGCATTTCAGATATAAACCAGAAGAAGAAATTATTTCAGGTTTTCAAACTCAAAGAGTGTGCATTAAAAGCAAATTTAGGTGGCAAACCCCTTGAATCCCCTAGCACACTGCAATGTCTTTGAACAATGTGGTGGCACCTTTAAAACCTCACCACGGTCAGCACATCACTTTGTGAAAAACTCTAAGGAACACAAGGCTGAGTGCATTGCAGGGAGCTGAACAACGTGGCCAGTGAAGCAGTGGCAGGCCTGGGATGAAGCTCAGAGGTAGCTCGTTAACCAATCTGCCACAACCCACTGTTTGCAGAAACACAAGCTCTTTTCATCACTCCTACTTTGCCTGGAGAGGTGGAGAAACTCACCACAAATAAAAAGACATTGAGACACTTCAGGAGTCACAAAAATGATCAGAGGACTGGGACACCTCTCCTATGAAGACAGGCTGAGAGAGTTGGGATTGTTCAGCCTGAAAAAGAGGGGGCTCTTGGGGGAACTTATAGGGACCTTCCAGTACCTGAAAAGGACCTCTAAGAAAGCAAGGGGGGGGGGGGGGGCTATTCTCAAGGGTTTGTAGCGACAGGACAAGGGGGAATGGCTTTAAGCTAGAAAAGGGTAGATTCGGGTTAGATATTAGGAAAAAGATCTTTAATATGAGTGTGATAGATCACTGGAATAAGTTACCCAGAGAGGTGGTGGAGGCCCCATCTCTGGATACATTCAAGGCCAGGCTGGATGAGGTTCTGAGCAACCTGACCTAGTTAGAGATGTGCCTGTTTACTTCAGGAGGGTTGGACTAGATGACCTTTGGAGGTCACTTCCAATCCAATAAATTCTATGATTCTGTGATTCTAAGTCCAGCATGAGGGCAGCTTAAAATGAGAACTACAGTACAGAAGCCAAAAGGGGGATGTAAGGGGGAATCTGGGTGTAAGAGCAGAACAGTTTCACTGAGTATGTGCCCCCAGTCCTGCCTCTTGGGAGGCAGGGATGCCTCTTCCCTGCCTTGTACTCCAGTAACCTCATTAATGTTTATGAGTGTCAGGAGGTTGGAGCCAGGCTATGATAGGGCAAGGGGCAATGGGTACAAGCTGGAACATAAGAGGTTTCATGTAAGCCTAAGGAGAAACTTTTTCATGGTGAGATTGATGGAGCCTGGAACAGGCTGTCCAGTAAGGTTGTGGAGTCTCCTTCTCTGGAGACATTGAAAACCCACCTGGATCTGTTCCTGTGTGGCCTGCCCTGGGTGATCCTGCTCTGGCAGGGGGATTAGACTAGATGGTATTTTGAGATCCCTTCCAGCCCCTTCTGTGCTGTGATTCTGTGATAAAACACGGGAGATGGGACAGAGGCAGAGGCAGGAACCAGCCAAAGCTCAGCTGATGTCGTAGGGGTTAATGTAGCGTGTCTCCACAGAGGAAGCAATAGTTTTGAAGGAAACAAAAAAAACACGGATGTGTCAGGGCATTCAGTTCTAAACAGATGTGTCAGGGCACTCAAATCTAAACGGATGTGTCAGGGTACTCAGATAGTGACCGACAAAAGGTAAATAAACCCAAAACAATCACACACAAGATTGAATCACAGTCACTCCTACCCTGTGTAGGTTATGCTTCAAATCAACAGATTTTACACAAGTTGGATTATATAATAATTTTGTTTACAAGGTCTACTATAGAACAAACTCTATCAAATGGTGCTTTTCAAACAGCTTACATTTTAACACATAGCATTAGACATCAAAAGGACACACAGGAGGTTGTGGGGTTTTTAAACCCTCCTTGATTCATCTTTTCTTTTTAAAGATTTCACAGCACAGCTGTAGTAGCTGAGAACACATCAGGCAACAATAATTAATAATAATTATTATTACTGTCACTAATAAATTAAGAGTAATATATTTTGGTATTATTTATTATGAATAAAATAAGGTTGTTTTAGAGAGACATGAAGTCCCATGTTGATGACTCCATCGCAGTTCTTTGGATCTGTAGTAGCCTAACACCACTAATGCATTAATTGGATTAAATTCCATAGGTGTGTGTCCTTCTGCACAAGTGTTAGGACACCCAGAGCTCCTCCAGTGGAGTCAGAGGTGCTCTGGAGCCTCAACAAAATCTCTGGATGGCTATGAACAATGACACAGGGGCCACTGTAAGAAACCTCATTTGCCATCCTCTCCCTGTCACATATGAGCAGCATGGCAACGACTGAATTCACAAAATAAACCAAAACACGAGGAAGGTAAATGGCTGAACAACACCCGTGAAGAAAGATTAACAGTGCACTATATGAAGTTGCTTAACAGCAGAATAACCTTATGCAATAATTCTCTGGAGCCAAAGAGTCTGGAACCTCAAGCTTCATAAAATGTGTTTTTCATCAGTGTGCACAAAACAAACACAACCATCACCACCACCCTTCATCTCCTACTGCTTTGCCATCTGCAGCTGCACCCTGTGAAAGATGAGGCCAAAAACTGCTCAGATCCACCTTCTCAGGCTAGTAATTTCTACCTCACACACACGTTGTACTCCTTCCCCTCTCTCAAGCAAACACACTCTTACTGCTCATCACTCTTGTTCCCCTACTTTGCAAGATTTAAGGTCTTCAGACCCAAGTAGCAATTCACTTGGTTAGAAAGAGCCCAGGTTGAAAGTAACCATGAGAAGGAAAGAACACCGTTTTTACTAACTTCACCAAGCATTAACTTACAGCTCCCAACCACTGAACAAGCATACAAAGCCAGACATTTCCCCCCCCAAGTCTGTGCAGCACTTCTAAAGGCCACCCCACAGCAGGAAGGACAAGGAGAAAGCAAGCATGGGGTGTTATGTGGAAAAATGATTCACTTGCAGAAACAAACTGTAGACTCAAGAGACAAATAATAATGGAAAACCCAATTACTTCAGTCAAGTCAGGACTTCCCCCTCAACACACAGGCTGCCAAGAAAAGCCTTCTGCTATGCCATGCCAGATGGGGGAAAAAAATCATGCTGAGCAGTTAACTTTACCAGAAATTGTCACCAAGACATTCAGCCCTTCAAGTACATCCATTTGCTGGAAACGTCTTCGATTGATAAGAGGATAAACCTTCCCCTGACCACTTCTGTCTAGCAGCATCAGACCACTTTCAGTGCCCACTAACAAGTTCACTCCTAGAAAAAAAAAAAAAAAAAGATTCAAGTTAGTAGGCATATTTTCCACATATTCTGTTGAACTGATGCCTGATACAGAAACCATCTTGCTTCAAGCAGGTCCACCATGCTGGTTGGGTCTCAGATCTCATGATGTAGAAGATCATTTAATTGACATGGCTTTGCAGGCAAGTAGGATGTGAACAGCACACAGTGCTGTCCCGAGAAACAAGAAATGCTGGAAATAACCCCAAAAGAGAACTAAAGCCTTTGAAAGAACTGTGAAAATGTAAACAAGGGAAGTGGACTGTGTTACCTATACAACCATCGTGTGCCTCAAGGAGAATGGCCAGCTCTTTTCTGCATAGTTTTTAAAATGACATACTCATGCATTTACAGGCTGTTAAATTTAAGGATGCTAGGTAAGTGTGTATACAATATACACAAGCATCATCTATTAACATCTAGACAATGAAAAAAAGCAGGTGGCCACATAGATTCTGGCCAAGAAAGGAGACAGTAGAGAAAAGCTTTTGCTGGGTGTTACAGCAGCAACTCCACATCATAGCAGATAGCAAGCACTGCTCTAAGCTTTTCACCAGCCTACGATCCTGACTGTCCGACAACATAAATTATCTCTTGTGACACAAAGGCCAGACACATTTGTCAGCTGACGTCCTATACCCAGCTTCTCTCTGCACTAACCACTCTCAAAAAAAACCAAGCCACAGTCTCACAACGGAAAATGTCCTTCCTACCCTTCTCTTTTCCCTCTTCCTTCCTATATAGACTGATGACTGAGGAGGAAAACAGTCTTATGAAACACATCTTAATCAAGCTCCACAACAACACATTAGCAAGACGCTCAAGAAGACTATTATTTCTCAAAAGAAATAACCTGTATGCAGCAGGTGTACAACACAAAGACAACTACGAGCTCCCAAAAGCTGCAAGAGGTGTACTAGCTGGGGTTAGAGGGAGCTGAAAAGGACATTCTGATCAGCTGAACAGTCTGAACTGATCAGGTTTCGGAGTCACAGTCTCCAAGCCGGTAAGCTCATCCTGGCAGGTCTGCACATCAGAAGGCAAGGGAGGAACAGGTTTGCATTACCCCATAAGGCAGCACATAGTATCTCAGAATTGAATCTCTTCTTGTATTTGCGAATCTCTGGCGTATCACTTTGTGGCCGCGTGTTTGTGGGATTCACATTGACAACTGATCCTTTCCGTGTAGGGTCTTGCCTTATTGCCTCTGATCTCATTGCTTCACTAGAAAATCCTACTGGAAAAAAGAAAAGCAAAATGCATGTAATATCCCTCAAATTCTAAACTCTGGCCATATATTCTTTAGACTGTTCAACCCAAATCAGTAACTTAGAATACTGAGCAAGTTTTTTCTTTTTGTAAGAAATGTAAATGGAAAAAGAAAGAAACCATGCAATCCACTGCAAATCAAATAAAAAGCATGATGGTAACATTTGTAAGTACTTTAAAGAGCCACTGAAGTCACTGAACCCTTTTTCAATTGTCATCTTCAGCTACTTTACTTACCCACAGAAGTCACAGTTGTCCCACTAGATGGAGAAATCTGTAGTAATCTGGGGTCTATAAAAGGTGTAAAGGAGGAGGAAGATTTGTGTTTCTGGAGTGTGTTACTAGCGGACTGAGTCTGCAATGTAAATTTCAACTTTATTAATATTAATGACAATAAAAAGCATGGATAACAACAACCAACATTTTAAAGTCACTACAGAATAATGCTACAGAGCCTCCCCAAGCTTTTATACTTCCTTTAGAGATACACAACGCATCGCAGGCACCACACCTGAATGAGGCACATATACACCCTGCACATGGTACAGCAACATGTAATTACCTAAATCATCATCCCTGTCACCTCAGCTGCTAGTGAAGATGTTTAGGACTGGACACTACAATCAGGCACAAAGCAAGGGAATGTCTCTTTTCTTAAAAAAATGCTTAAATAGATGTATACTATCTTATCTGCAAGCTGTCCACTACCTACAACTTCTGAATGTACAAAGTATGTCCTAAAGTGAGCTAGTTTTAATACATTCAGATGTTTGATCTTCTGGCTTGTGCAATAAAATGAGACCCATCTGGGATCAAGCGTCCACTTCGGTGATGGATCATGTTTCCATGTCCACTACTGGTCATTCTCCCTATTTTGTTTAACCTGAGCCTCTTGCCAGAAAGCTACAGCAGGTTCTTCCACCTTTATTTGACAAAGCAACATATTAAACCTGTATTGAACAAAGGGGCTCATTAGTGCGGAAGGTGTAGCAAACGGTGATATGAAGCTATGAATACGTGGTGGATAAAATCACTGGTGCTTGCCAAGTTATGTGGTCCAAACATGAAAAAAAACCCCAAACATAAAGAAAGGAAGAAGACAAGTGAAACAATGAACTGTTAAAAGTGGAAATGGAATGACTTAAAAACCCTAGCCAGTTTTAGTGTTATAGTGACATTACATACTGAAGCAGAACAGGACAAGTGAAAAAACAAAACGTATATATATGTAAAGTTTGTGCATGTGGGTAAGTTATACCAAGCAGTACTGGGTTTTTGCTCAGCTTTACGCAAACATAATTACAGACACCTTTTTATCATCAACTAATCTTCAACCTCTGATCTTTCTAAGCCTATACTCTCTGCAGGAAAAACAGCAATGGGTCTTAGGAGTGCATCACTCCCCTGTACAGTTCAATACAGAAAGGCTCCTTCACCACCAGCCACTGTCACAGCCTCCACTTCCCAAGCTGAGTTAACCATACCCTGCTTATTTATTGCAAAGAAACGAGCAAGCGTATCTCTGGATCAATCAACTGATGTCTATAACCTACAAGAGTGTTCTTTTAGAGAGATCAAAGACCATTGAAGCATAGCTGATAATTTAAGTATTATGCTAACCAAATTTCCAGGAGGAAACCCTCCCACCACCCATCCTCCTGCTACATGGTTCAGAAGCATTTTTGATCCTGTGGTAAATACGTGCATTGCCATCATTCTTCCCAGCTCACCACAACCTCTCCTTCTCCTCACAGCATTTGCACACCTACATGGCAGGATGGCTCTACTCTGAGAAGCAGCAGCTGTTTTTCATCGACTTTTTCTACCCCCCTTTACCACTCCTGCTTGCACACAGAAAAAGGCTCTCCCCAGAAGCCAGGCTGGCCACCCAGTTGGGAATGGAGTCACCACAGCAGGCTCCTCGCTTACTGCTAGGGTTGGTAGGAAGCAAGTGATGCCCTTCATTCAAATGATGCCCTTTGTTCACACGTGTGCATCTCTTCTGCTGTGAGGGGTTACACACATGTGAAGGAGAGGGCTAGCTCACCAGCATGTGACAAGTAAGGGAAGGCACCAGCCTGGGATCAGTCCAAGTCAGCAAGAGGGAGCTTCCCTCAGAGCAAAGCCTTGCTTCTCCACCTGGACACAATCAGTGCTGCTGGAAAACAGTCGTTTTACACAGCTGCTTTTCAGAGTATATACACACTTGGAAAAAAACCCAAAGATTTCCCCCCCCCAATTATTATTCCAAAATAACAATACCCCAGGATTTTATAACCCTCCCGGGCAACACCTGATTTGCTGACCCAGCCCATGTGTCAAGCTTGAAAGACTAAAATCCCTCCACAGCCGCTTCCTCTCCCAAAGGCTGAGTTTTCATAAACAGCTCCTCACATGTGCAGGAGTTGCAAGCCCCGACTTTACTCACAAAGTCAAAAGTAACTGCTAATTTTTAAGAGGAACACTGCTTGCAGTTAGCCTGCTCCCAGAGTAAAACAGAATAAATATATATATATGTATATAGGCTTGAAAACGCAGCAGTCAAGTTTAGTTTCAAACGAACGCCATGCAATTAATGACTCACTAAGAGGAAGCAAAAATAGTCAACTGGCAAGTTCGGCATGGGACTGCTCTAGAGTTAAGGGCTTCTGACACAGAACTGAAATGTGTTATTTGGGGGGATGGGAATAAAGGTGACAGAATAAAATAAAAACGCAGGGGAGATTGGCTGGAGTTCCTTTGCGAACTAGCTACTAGGCAATGCTGCTATAACCCTACGAAAGCAGCCAGCTGTGGTGTAAGACATACCTCATTAGTAGTTAGCTTGTCCTGGGGTGTCTGTGGGGACATGGTGGGTGTCGGCTGGCTGGAGGATGGGGAGGAGGAGGTGGAGGAAGTGGAGGAGGAATGGCTTTGCTGTAAGAGATCTGGCAAGAGGTGAATGCGACCGGCAAAGCCATTGCTCTCATGATGGCTGGCACGCTTTTTGTCAACTGTACTCTGTAGAAAAAACAGGCACACTTGTCTTGCTCAAGTGCTGCTTAAAGGTCTATATCCCTAACAATCTCTCTCCTTCTCTCCCTCACTCTCTTCCTATCCTTTAACATTTATTTACTGATTTTCTTTTTTAATTAAATAAGCTGATAATCCATGCCATGATGCCTGGATGGAAAGGGTAAGTGGGCAGAGCAACTAGAATTCAGTAAATTCCCACTTCTGGAAGGCAAAAGCTTTGTTCATGTGGTTGACTTGCACAGCCAGTTCCACTAATTGACAGAAGAGTAACTGCACCGGTAAGTCTTCCACCACAATGAGGACAAGCACATTTTTGGGGGTTGGGGGAGGATTTCTTGCCCTATTGTTTTGTTTAAAACTAACTTAAATCCTATACAGATATAAGCTTGGACTATCTGACGAAAGCCTTCAGCTAACTATTTAAACAATAAGCATGAAATCTTAATTTTCAAACCAGAGGGCTCAATTAAGAAATTGGCATTCAGTTGTGAAATTCAGAAATGCAATTATCAAGGAAACTCCTATGAGCTAGCATGCTCATTAATACACGAGCTCATTTAAAAGCAAGGAATCATTATCTTTCAGAGATACAAGAACACAGTATTTTCAGGATCAAGGCAACAACACAGCTCTCTAGCTCTGTCCACATTCTCTGCCTCGCCACATATTTTGCTTCTCCGTTCCCCCACACTGACTGTTGCAGGAATTTATATGTACGTGTGTGTGTGTGTGTGTGTGTGTGTGTGTGTGTGTGTTATCCGGGAGGTCTGTGCGCCCTCAGCTACAGGTTCACAATTTCAAAGAACCCTGAATGCTCCCCCCAGCCTCCCTCCCAGCCCCACTCCTGAGAGCCGCATTTGGTTCGATGGTAAAACTAAACTGAGTTCTTGCTCCAGGTACTTGCTCCACACACCTGCAGCTTTTCTACCCTTCTCTCTCACAGATTTTGAGGTATTCTGCATGGTTCTGCAATGGGTGTCACTGGAAAGCATGCAAAACAGAAGCAAGGGGTGAAGGGCTATTCTCTTCTTTGCATGCATCAAACATCTTGCTCATCTGAAATTCACTAAAGCTGTGTCTTGATAATACAAACAACAAATATAATGTAGAAACAGCATGGGTGAATGAGCGAGTGGGTTAATGAGCACAGAAAAGGTGCAGCACTGCACAGGGAAAGAAAAGCAATACCTGTCGGACAATTAAAGTGCCCTCCTTAGAAGGAGTCAGAGCAGGTTCACTCTCCACATCATCATGGACAATCATGGTTTTCACTGACTCTGTTTCACCATTGCTCAAGTTCAACGTTGACCTATTTGCCGGACAAGAAATAATTGGTGTGAGACAATAGCATTTGTGCCCAAGCTTTCACTGCCCCACACCAAGTCACCCTCAAAAGGAATTTATACTGTGACCAGAGTGGAATATTTACATAATCTGCCAAGAAAAGCTTCTCTAATAAAAAAAAAAAAAAAAAAAAAAAAAAGGCAGGAATTTGTTAAACACCCCTTCTTGTTTTTTTAACAAATCAAGGGAAAAGAGGGAAAGGACATAATTTATAGAAGCCTACTTCTTGAAAATATTACCCTGCATGTTTGAAAGTGTGAACACTCAAGGCTGCTACATCTTGTTTACAGACTGTTGTAAGGTGAAAGAACCAACACACAAACCAAAACACTTTTCTTTCAACACACAAAAAGGGAAAACAGAAGTGCAACACTGTTAAAAGAACTAACACTGCTCGGACATCATCTGGTCCAGAAGTAGATTCATCGGCTCCTTCTTGTTCCATATCATCATCTTCCTCATCTGTTGTCCCTGACTCCTCACTTGAGGATGAATAATCTGTTACTTTGTGTGGGGGTCTCACGTCTTCTACCGCTCGCAGTTCCTTTGCCAATGCAGTTAAATCCTGATGGAAGAGGGAGGAAAAAATTATGTTGCAAGGGAGAGAGTAGAAGAGTTAATATCTGTGAATCTGTGAGTTTGCAAGACAAACTCACAGGATTAGTCCTGTTACTCCGTTTTCTCACTTGTCCACTGGTGTGTTTTTCCAAATTCCCATCAGTATTGTTTCATTTTATTTATTCATTCCTAACAGTTACCAAAGTTCACTTTCTAATAAAGTACCTAAGCATCAACCTAAGGAGACCATGCCATATTGTAGAAAAATGTGTATACTTTGAATCCAAGCTACCCTGATTATGACTTAAGTTTATCCCATTACACCATCTGAAGGACATATACAATCACCCAGACCCACTCTCACACAGTGGTTGACTGTCACAGTTCATTTTCCTAAACTTTGCAGGTTAAGAGCATCCACCACCAGAAACCTAGAAAGCAAGTTAGGAAAAAGATCCTTAGACTTATTGGGCCATCCAAGGCACAGTCACAGATAGCTGATCTCCTTGAAACTTTTCGATTAATTTCCAGTTGCATGGATCCAAGCTAAGGAGTTCAACTGAGAAGTCAAGATTCATTAGCACCAGCTCAGTTGCACACAACTCTCCAGTGGGCTGGAACATCAACTCTTTTCTGTCTGTGGCTTGGCGTGTGGGCAAACCAAGTTTGCAGTCAGTGCAGTCTGGTCTCAGTTGTGTAGCTGTGCTTCATTTAGCTGGATACAGTTTATGGCAAATACTTCACACATCATACTATCAGAAATAAAGGACCAACCTATATATTTCTTTACAAAAGCAACTTTAACCCAACAGACTTGGGTGCTAGTCAGGTATCATAACAGCAAGAGAAAAAAGGTTTTAAGGAAAGCTGGAAACACTGTGAAAACCCACAATGATCCCCCAGATTCAACTGGACATAGAGCTATAATCAAATGTAGCAGCAGCCAGATAAAGAAAATGTCAGAAATCTTTCACAGAAAATAGCAACAATTTAAGGTCTTACCACTTCTCCCTGCACCATTCAGCCCACCATTGGCACATTTGGGTCAAATGCATGATCCAGCCCCAGGAAGGAAGCACAGGATTGAAAGAGAGAAAAGCAAAGGTTAGGAAGGAAGAAGACCAATTCCAGAAGCAGAACCAGCTCTAAAGTTTAAAGTACTGTTATTTGTGCTGGCAATTTCAAAGCCCAAGAAATGCTGCTTAGCCCTCAGCTACAAACTCAAGCTGAAGTTCCCCTCAATGACACCATGAATGGAAGCTCACGCTATACTTTTTGTGGGCTTACCTGAAAGAGAGGGGAGAAGGGGAAAGTGGATGCAACTTACAGCAGGCTTGATAGGTCTGAAGACTTCCTTTTTCTCTTCAGGCTTCTTAGGTGCACTTTCATGACGCTGCGATGGTGAGCCTTCTGATTTGGATGATGCTGTGTGTGTCAAGACCACAAAAGGAACACAAAACAAAACAGATTAAGCAAGAAGCTAAAATGTGTTTTTTTACTTTGCTTTGGAATGGGGAAGAGAGGTGAGAAGGCTATCAAGTGGTGCCTGACACCAAGACCTAACTTCCACTGGTTCACAATTACATCAAAAAATCATAAGCTGTGGTCCGTGTAGATGCAGCTGCCCTGTGACTGAAGCCAAAGTAAACTATTACACAGTTGTAATTCAAAAAGGGTAACTTGAGTGTGGAAAGCTTGCACCAGCATCCAATGTACTGGACCATCCAATGTACTCCTATCCATGGCAGTCAGTACACCTTTTAACAACCACCAAGGTGACGGGCAACGAGCATCAAAAAGTGGTCTTTCACAGATGAGGAAGGGAGCTTTGAGAGCATGGAGGCCAGGCTGTTTACATATAGGAAAGTGCAGCAGTGACTGGATGTGAATCGAAGAACAATGAAATGCTTTCATGATGACTTCTGCACCTACTGCCTTTCCCAAGCAAGGACATACAGCCAAGGGGGTGTTCCTGGAAGCTAACCCATCTTTGATACTTCATGCTAAAAGGTCTTTCCAACTGAGAGTTATCCTCCTTCATTACTCAGTGTTTGAAAACATCATAAATTCTGAAATGTGAGGTTAAGAAGGGCTGGGGTAAGGACTTACATCTCATCCGGAACCGCTCTCCAGATCCACTCTGAGAGCCAGGGTGGGATCCAGGCTGTGAGCCAGAGTTGCTTGAACCTGAAGAACTGCCACTGCCCGGCCTTGGTACGAGCTTCTCCACCCTTTCCCACAGCAGACGAGGCTCTATATTGCTGTATGGGGCGGGGGGCGGGAGAAATTCACATTTCAGTTTCATATTCCTGTTTCTAAACTCAAACATCATTCTTCCTCTGTTTCACTAATGTCTCAATCTGAAAAGGCAGGTGACACTGAGGTGAGGACATCACTGATGCTTCAAATGCCAAAGGCAGTGGCTCTCTTTTAAATATCCACAACCTTGTTCAGGATGGTAAAAACAAAAGATTAGGTGGGTGTAAGCTTGTCTTTTTATTTGGAACTGGCTACCTGTCATTCTTACATATCTAACCTAAAGTAGATGGTTCTCTCAGCCTGCATGCAGCAGGTTTAAAATTCACTCAGAAGTGCCCTAGCCACCCAAGCACATGCTAGAAAGGCATGACTGCCTGTCCCTCTCAGAATACCCTCACACCTGTCCGGTAAGCCAGTTGCAGGGTAGTCTGTCTGTGTTCTGCTCTACTGAGTTCCGAAGGCAGCTCATTCCTACCCCTTCCTGTCCTCAGATGCCCTTTGTCACTGGTCATGGACACTTTTCCCCCTCTTAAAATGTGGTTCTGTCTGAGAGGCCATAAAGTTTCTGAGATCTCATCACTTTAGACATTACATACAGTTTGCTGCCAGTAATCCCCACAGTATTCCCAAGATGACCTGCTGCACTAAAAAGGAAGGTGCTCCTGAATGGCCACATTTTTTCCAGAAATCCTAAGGATATTTTGAAGTTATTGCTAAAGTTATAGGGCAGGCAACTCGAAGGAGGAGAGGGAAGAAGAACTGTTGTGTCTTTTGACACATGTGCTACACCTAGGCAAATGAATATTAATCATTACTGAAAAGGAATCCAAATTAATCTTCCTTTCACATTCAACAGACAATGCCAAAGGGTCTCTGGAAAATCCTGGTCTCCTTCCAGTTCAAGAAAGGCGGGGACATGTAGGCTAACAAACCTCGTAGAGTTTCTTTGACCTGCTTGGTTATTTTGCTGCCCACTGCCCTGCAGGGGAGAATCACGGCGGGACAGGACTGGTGATCGGGATGTAGTTCTCACAGGTACCTTGGGGAAAAAAAAAACTTGTGTCAAATCCACAAAGAGGAGAGAGAGAAGAGGAAGATTAAACCTCTCCTGCTACAGAATACATTCTTCAGATTTCAACAGCACATAGCTCTAAAGCCAAGCTAGGCCACCAATGACCAAAAGCACTAAACAAACATCCACAAGAACAAGAGCCTTAGTTGAGATGCTGTTCAGATTTTCAAGAGAAGTCAAAGTTTAGTCTTAACATTAAGTACTGTTTAATAGTTACCACACGAACACATACACACCCCACTACCCTCCAACTACTGAGACATTTAAAAAGAATATGGCATTTTGACTGAAGCAGGGGAGGCACAAAGCAATTTGCTGAAACAGCATGAGAATTAGGAGAAAAAGCTTGGGGGAACCAAACAAATGCCTGGGAATGGATCAGCAGAAGGCAAAGACCGGTGGGGGAGTAAGAATATACTCAGAAGAAGCAAATCCCAGTGGATGGGAGGGGGTGTGGGACGGGAAGAGGAGGAAGAAATACATTCAATGTTTCCTTTTTGTCCAGTTCCACCTCAAATTTTAAATCTGTTATGATTCATAGTTTGGGTTGCTAACAAGAGGAAAATTAACTCTGAGCAATAACCTCAGGCATATTTTAAATACTTCCCTGAATATGGTAATGATTTATTAGTATAATAAATTGTCTCTCTGAAGTATCTGCATTCTATAAATAATTGCCAATTTTAGATGAAGCTTCAATATTGTACTTCATGTTCATTATCATTAACCCACTGGCTGAACACCTACATTATCATCTGTCTTCCAAAATACTGTTACCAATGCTGGCACAAGGGCACGGTCTTCCCAGTGCCCAAGGTATCACATCCTTAAAAAAATAATAATTAATCATTTAAAAAAATAAAATAAAAATAGCACACATCTGTCTTTCTACTCCTTACCCTTGGAGGCACCTCGTCACTGTCTGATCTAGCCCAAGCCTTTTGTGTGGGGTCGGGTACCTCTGACTTAGAGTCAGAACTCTGATTTAGCACTTCACTGCGTGAAGGTGGATATGGGTCCTGGGAACGAAGATGGTGATGAGCAAATTTGGGAGAAGGGTCACTGAAGGAATGGGATCGCGAGACAGGGGAAACATTGTTCTTGAGAGATGCCAGATGGGACCACTGTACCTTACAAGAAAACAAAACATAAAACATTCAATGCGCTAGTATAAGTGGCTTTCCAATTAACACAGAATAAAGGCAGGTGGGGTGGGCAGAGACAAATTGGTTATGGCATTAGGTAAGCGTGGGGTGGAATCAATGCACTTAAAAGCAAGGCAAGCGCCCAAAGAACATAACAGACTTAAAATACAGCACATAGGCAGGATTTTTTTTTTTTTTTTTTGTGAGATACGCACTCCACATACACATATACTCGTGCCCAGAAGAAAAGGGGACCTAATATCTGCACCACGAGCCTGAGTTCAAAGGCCACTCAAGACAGAAGTTGCCTTCCACTCCCTGGTCTTCAGTGGGCTTTGGTCAGGTCTCGTGGCAGCACTGGCAGGCTGGGAAATTTGAAGTGGATATATCCAATTGAAGAAACTCACAAAACGAAAAAAAAGCAATGTGCAAACAAACAGATATTTACATTACTTAATAAATTCAGGAACTAGGTACAGTTCCAAACTTTTGGAGAAAGACCGTAACAAAAGAGCCTTTATTCCTTTATAGTCATTGCAATATATATATTTTTTAAAACCACCATAATATATATTGTCTATAGTATATATATGTACAATGCATATTATACTTACACCATATATGTACCATAGCCCATACATATATACATATTGATACACAAACTAAGCACACATGTACACACACACATGTTCAATTACACGTCCTAAAAAGGCATAATAGTGACTCCAGAGTTAAAGCTCCATTGGGATTGCCACTGAAATACATATTGACCCTTCAGCCTACTCCCTCCTCACACATAAATCTGCCTTTCAGAGTTAACTTCTGAAACTAAGGAGAAGGAAAAGTTGCAATGGAGGAACACACTGTTTTCACACTAATAATGACGCAAAATTTTTCCTTTAAAACCCTGTTTCTGCAGACTGGTTGTATTTGTTTTTATATTATTAATATTTCCTCAATTTTAATACACACAGCTGTTGAAGAGCCTGATTATCCTTAATAAGAGTAGAAGACCCAGACTTTAAAAGTAACTGGCACAGAGAGCATGAAGATACAAGTCCAATATTTTGAAATAGTCATAGAGGTTTGAATAAAAGCCAGGAATTAATGAGTAAGAGATGAAGTTCTGTCCTGATTTCTCCCACTCTCCCGTCTGCTCAAATCCTCCTGTTGCCCAAAAGAGTTGCAATATCCAGTCACTACCAGGGACAGTTTTAGCTTGCACAGTCATCAACAGACTTAATTTGGGAGAAGAAAATTCTGCATGGAAACAGACGAACCAAATGCAGAACTATACTGTTTAATTGAGCTTAGCTGAATCACTTGGAATTTATGAGCTATGTCTAAATTTTAGACAAAGGTTACTTTTTAAATTCATGCTGTTATTCCTATGAGATACAGATACCGAGATTTGGAGGCTCATTAGAAAACAATGGAATGACAGTGGCTTTGCAAATATGTGTTTTTTACCTCTTTTAGATTTTTTTCAAGGGTGATTTTGAGCTATTTTTAGCAACTGTAGGCATTTTGACAACAATCTTGATTTTCTTAGTCATGTTTTATAAATCTCTTTGAAGCAGTGCTCATACTATTAAAAACCATGTGCTTAGTTAGTTTCTTTTGTCTGTTTGGTTTGGGTTTTTTTCTGCAGGAAATTAAAAAAAAAAAAAAGAAGCCAGCTCATTTGTCTCCTGAGTATCCTTTCTGGTAGTAAATATCTTGCATGGATCAAATTCAGAATGGTAAAAGTGTAGTGAAACTCTCACCAGTGTTTAGCCCACCATTCCACTGCTGCACGGATAGTAACAGAATGAAACAGTTCTAATCTAGCTCTAATACGAAAAAAAATCCCACAAACCAGAAAATAAACACAAAAAAAACCCCAACAAAACAAAAAACCCCACACAAAACACACAAAAAAACCCCATCAAAACCATAAATCCATCCGTTTATCAATAAAATCAGCAAAAATAGACAAAGAGAAGGTTTACTGCTTTGTGTAACAGTGCTACCCTTTACCTAAGTTTTCCTAAATACCGAGATCTGAAGGAAACATGTTGGGACTTCTGCGTTTCCTCCCAGCTCACCAAGATTTTCCTGGGTACTTACCTGAGGCTCCATCGGCCTCTGCAGGGCAGGCTGAGCAGGTTCTGAGTTTCCATTGGAAAAGGACTCTGATCTTGAAGGCACTGGTGGCTCCAACACTTTGCCCATCTGTTTAGACTGTGCTTCAGGGGAGCCCTGATTAGTTTTTCTAAATCTCTCCTCCACCTAAGTCAAAATAAATTGAGGTTAAGCCTGGACTCAGTAAACCCAAGTGACAGCAGATATATGAAGGTGAGTACCACCTTTCCTTTACCATAAAGAAATCAAATACATCTGGGGCTTAACAGGTATTTTTCCCTACCACTTTCATAACCACTGTAAAACACCGGGTGTTTTGCCAGCAAAGTGGCAAGTAGGTCAGTATAGAAAATCCATACAAGGAAGAGAGGATACAGCAGGCAGTAAGATGTGAAATGATAGGTGAAAAACAGGGCTTCCTTTTGTCTAGATTAGTTGTTATCCAGCAGTAGTTGCCTCACAGACAATAAAAAAGATACAGGAAAACAAAAAACATTTTTACAATATAAAAGTACATTTCCCATTGCTATCACTTACTGTTGTTACCCACCTTACTCAACCACTGGTGTTTGATTATCACTTTCCTGCACTTTGACAATGCAAGAAGAGATAGGATATGTTTCTCTACCTGGCAATACTGGAAGCTGTTTGGCTTTACTTACAAAATCAGAGGACAGATCATCCTCTCTCTTATCAGATAGTTCCACATGACCTCTCAGGGTGCACAGGACAGCTCCAGCAGCTTGTTTCTTATTCTCAGGGAGTTATAGAAGTGGTCATACACTAACCTTGAGAGCTTCTCAAGGTTTGAGACTGTCAGAAAGTGCTCAGTCCACTAAAGAACATCAAATGAGGTCTCCAAGCAGAATGTCACCACTTCCAAGGCCTCAGCATTGCAAACAAAGTGACAGGTCCAAAGGGCAAGAGAAGCAGGGAGGCTCCAAGCAGAAAGGAAATATGGTCCCATTTCCTAGGATGGTCTGTTGCTGGAACCAAGGCAGTGTATGCATTTCTACCAGGGAATGTGCCTCTGATGAAAATTAAACTCCCAGCATTTTATCAAAATGTCAAAGAAAGATCAAACTGGCAGCTTGGGCTGATTTATTTTGGTGAGCTTCTGCTCATGTGCTTGGAGCACAAAACCAGTATTGGGGAGGTTTTCTAATTGTGCCCCAGCATCAACGGTCTGGAGAGACTGTCTATTCAAATACCTATGTCAAAGACAGAGGCAACTTTCCAGGACTCCTCAGCTGGGCTGCCTTACAAACCCAGCCTGCCTCTGCTTCTCAGAATTTGAGGACAGCAACAGTTTGCCTTTGGGAACATGCAGATGAGCTTCTGCCTGGTCTACTCAACATATACCATGTCTTGCATGTCAACAATAATGGAAGCAAGCATCTTCACTGTACAATCATTTTTCACCACTGTGTTCAACTTCACAGAGCCACCCTTTAAAGTTTAAAAATCAGGCCAGGTTCCTTGTTAAGAATAGAACAAGGAAAAGCCCCAAGTCCTTCTGTCTGAAGGAACAGGCTTTCATGTCTGTAGCTACAGGTGATAGGAGGTTTCTTGCACAAAGCACATCAAGTACATGAGCCACATGTCCTTAAAACCAGGCAAGAAGTGGGAAGGAGATAGTGAGTGCATCCGTTCATAGAAACAGGCCCTGATCCAGTCATCTGACTGTCTGGACCAGAAAACTATATTAAGCCTCATTTTTTGCTCTAAGCTCCATCAGGGAGCAGGGACTTCTAAGACTGGCCTAGAGCCAATCTTAGAACTCCTTTTCCTTATCTCCTTATTGCTGCTAAAATGGGGGGAAAAAGGGAAGAAAAAAAAAACCACACCAAAACACAACTAATCACCCTTAGACTTTGACAGAACAGGCAAGTTAGTCCACTTTGGCTTATCATCCTGATGTTCATCATCTCTGTGGATGGAGACCTTTTCTGGAGAGCAGTATGCCTCAAAATATGAAACACAGAACACTACAATTCACTATTTTATGTCAAGAATGACATCAGAGTTAATGCCTGCTGTTAAGATTAACTGGCATCACTCCCACTGTCAAGCACCAAGATACTTTGGCTTTACTTTTAATACACTATCAATTTTTTATAAAGAATATTACACAGAAATCTCTAGGAAGATCTGACTATTAACGGATTTTTTTCTGTGCCTTTATTCCTTCTAGCTAGAGCAACCACAAGAAAAAGACTCCTATAGAAACATAGCTGAATCAGTGGTTCTGCTAAAGAATGTTAACACTGAATCTTCAGGAGTTTCATTTTCAACTCTGAAAGGGAAATGGAAGATGATGAGCAGCTAAGGTTCTCAATCCCTTCTCCAAAGCCAGCCTTCAGGCTGGACAGGAGTGCTGAACTGGCACTATGCTTTTACTGAGGTGGACCAGAAACATGTAACATGGACAAGAGAGCTAGTTTCATGCCTGCTTGTACTGGACAACTCTGAACTTCTTCCAAGAGAGACATACCAGCTATTTCAACCACCAAGAGAAATGGATGAGATAGCACAAACATGGTTTAGAACAACTTGGACAACAGCATCCACAAGAAAATGAGTTTGTGCTCACCAAGCCCAGACAACAATAGTTCAAAGGCAGTGAAGTGCTGCTGGATGAAGGTGGACTGAAAGCTATTGTATTGTGTTCAACAGCCCCGAGGATTTTTTTTTGTGTTCCTGTTCCAAAATGTTTTACCTAGTTCCCACACGATGGTGATGAATGCCATTAAAAGCTCTGACCAGTACTGCCCCGTCTAGTGGTTTGTGGGCAGTATGGGGCTCAAGGGAAACATAATAATGACTGCTGAAAGAGAGTCAAGTATGCATCAAAGAGGCAATTACTTGCTCAGCAATGTTACCCGTAGACCAGTGAAGACAGGGGCCCACTCAGGAAACAACCAGCACTCTGATGACTTCAGATTGTCTTGTGAGTGCCTGAAGTCCAAGAAAGCAGCACCAAAGAGTTTTATAAGGGCAGGACATGATCTCAGAAGAGAATACTTCAAAAATGAAACTAATAAAAGTCAGGTTTGTGCTCATGCAAAGGAAATTTCCAAGTGCATGAGCTAAAGCACCACGGGTGAAAACAAGTGCTGAGAGCAAGCATCCCTCATAGGCTCGGGCTTTCCAACTGCCTCCCAGTTTTCAATCCCCAGCACTTGCCAGACAGATTGCCAGCTTCACCAATGCTTCCTATTAAAACATGTCTGATGAAGTGCAGATCGAGATTATCGTCCTCACTTGATGCTTCCAAAACCAGGTCTACTCACAGTCTGCAGCCTTCCAGAATCTCTTTCCACCTTTATACCTCAGAACTCTCAATTCCCAATGGTTGCAGCACAAGTATTGAGAAGTAGCCATCAGATTTGGAAAACAGGGGCCAGTATTTTAAAATACCCTGCCCCTTTCAAGTAATGCTTTGGGCTCTGATTGTACTACAGCAGAACTGCAGTCATGATGATGCCAAAAGGAAGGGGCAGAGAAGCAGGCAGCAGATTCCTGCCCACCAGCAGGACTTACCTCACGCGCTCTTTCAGCAGGTTCATAGTGGGATTTTGGCTCAGGGGTATGATAGCTTTGCTTATTTCTTTCTTGCTGCTGCTGCTGCTGCTGTTGCTGCTGCTGCTGCTGCTGCCTCCTATGATCGTGCTGCAGTGACAGGAGGTAGGCTTGCTCCTGCTGCAACTGGCGCTGGAGTCGCTCCGCCTGCCGGTGTTCCTCCATCTCTCGCCATCTGTACTCCTGAGGGAACGTGTAATTCAAAACATGACGTTGACTGTACGGTGGACGTGTCCCTATCCATCCCGTTAAAAATGCACCTTTCTGGTTTAGGTCACTTTTTTGTTTGTTTGTTTATTTGTTTGCTTGGTTGGTTTGTTTTGAGTGTTGCTGGGTTTTTTTGTTTGGGTTTGGTTTTTTGTTCTTGTTGTTAAATTGTAACCAAGAGCTAAGTTAGACCAATATGGCATGTGTCTTGTGTTGGGAAAGTTGAGAGTGTAATGCTAAACTTGACATGGTTGGAGAGTTATGTTAAAACTGATTTATATTAAAGGAAAAAAAAAAAAGTTATTTATAATAAATCCAGTGTAAAGTTCATAAAAGAATGATTTAGACCAACACTAGGCCATTGTATCCTGGGGTGGATTTACATATCATGTGTGCTTTTGATCTGCAACATAAGCAGTCTAGTTCTTCACTGAATGCCAAGGTCTGTTCAGAAACTCGACCATCACAACAGAACTGTTCCGCTTTAACATAAAGCCTCCTCTTACTGCCCAAAAAGCAGTGTGACCATACAGCACTTCTCATATGTGCCTGTCAGCCCACAACCGTAACATAAATGGCCTTTTAATGAAGCTCCTTTGTTGTCAGTACTGTCAGTGCAGCTGTGCCCAACTGAGGGAAGCCTAAGACTGGCCAGATAAATGGATCCTATAGCTACTGAACAAAACAGATACAGTGCTTTACCAGTAACATGGCCTGCTCCTGGAGCAGCTGCTGCTGTAGAATTTCCAAGTGCCGCTGCTCCTCTTCTAGCTGTCGCCTGATATACTCCTGTCACATAGAAATTACCCAGCAATAAATTTATTCAAAAGGAATGCATCAGAACCCCCTGGGTGGAACACCACACGCTACTTCCCCAGTTCAGCTTTAACGAGAAACACACTTCAGGATGGATTAGTGCCTGCAGAACAATTTAGGAAGCCCTGCCTCCTCAGCATCAGCTTTTGGCCCCTTCTGTTCTGAAATTTGTACTCCTGCAAATGGTGGCACCATGGGCCAGAGCTCATTTATGTATTTTGGAAGTGGTTTCAAGAAGCAGCAAAATGCACTCGAAGGTTTTGGAAAGTTCAAACACAGCAAGTCTGACTCAACACAGCCAATACAAAGTCACATGCAAGTTGTATTAAACATTAGTTTGTTGCACTGGTGCGATGAACTGTTAGCAACAGCTAGAGCCAGGCGTAGTGTAGGCAGACCTGGAGCAAGCTCCCCCAGAGGCACTCTGCCAGGTGCAGCTGGGACCTGCCCTGCCATCTCCCCTGCCGCCCTCACCAGAAGCTTCTCCTGAGCAGACGCTGCCAGCCTTGCTTGAATTATGTGATGGTTATGACACAAACAAACATCCACCAGGAAACAGGTATTAGAACAAACTCGCTTGCTCTCATGACCTAGCCATCAATTCGCCTTTACCCTCTGCTTCTCCTTACCCTGTGGAAGAACTCAAAATTCTGAAGCACCAAACCCAAGCTGGTACCATCCTATCATGCAATTAATGGAAGTATGTAATATGTGCATGCGCACACACACAAGCACACGCACATGTTTACAGTGTATGCAGAAAAGAAATTAATGGATCAGTGATACAATGATGGGAGCTATAGAAAAACCTTGTGACAGACTGATGAGATACACTATATTGTTGTTAGGCACATTGGCTGAGCCATGGTTTGGGTTAGCAAAACTTCTAAAGAGGGGGCATGTCTTTTCTTCAAAAAAAAAAAAAGTCAAATTCAGAGTGGTTCAGCTCGGCCATATCAATTAACCATTTGCCATTATTGGCACTGTGCGTAATTAGCATTTCAACAGTTTAAAAAGCAGCTGGGGGAATACCCTGTGTCTGCCCAAAAGCAAATTGCTGTGCTGTAATTACAGATTTTCCATATATTTATTCCCATTGATTGTCTTCTCTCCTTTTGACTCAAAAAACTTTGAAATGCAGACAAACACAATAAAATTGCCCAGTAACATGATCAGCAGTTATCTCAAACACAATGACTTTATGTAAGAAAAAAATGAAGGGTTTATCAAGCCAAAACCAGCATTCCTGAAGTTAATGGGGAATTTACAATCAGCCTCTAAGACAGTAGTTTTGGCCCTTTCCTTAGGAGTAGTATTTTGCAGTACATGCACAGTAATTATTACCCTGATTATCACCCTGATTAAAGTTTTTAAAGGATTTTAAAACATGCAGATTTCATGCATAAATACAGCAGCTGAATTTCACAGTTTAAAAGGTTTCTCACCTGTATTTTCAATGCATTAAGAGCTCACTGACACAACTTATGCCTAAACTGGCATACATTGGTAACATTGATCTTAAACAGAGTGAGAGGAAGATTGTATATTTAAATTATAGGAAGGAAAATCCTCTGCAGCTCAAAGGTTCCGTCTCAAATTTGGAATATTTGAAGCTTACAACAAGCCTCTGACCAATTCTGAGTGCCAGAAATTGACACGAAACAGAGCTACCCTTCTCTGGGAGGCCTTCTGAACAGGGGCATGTCCTGCAAGAACCACTGATCCAGCAAGACAAGCCCAGAAATTATTTTCAGCTGCAATGATGATTTTGCCAATTCTGATGGTTTTCAGTCAAGCCCAGGGGAACAAGCTGAATTTAGAAGGAGTACAGCAACAAGACTTCTTTTTTTGAGGGAATATTGAGGCTGCCAGAGTTTTCCATAAAGCCCTACAATCTATGTTAGTGTGTCTGCTGTCAGAGACGACAAATTAAAAAGGGTCAGTGTTAGGTCGCCTCTAAATTGCTTTAGGCTTACTAATTTAAAAAAAAAAATAAATTAGAATTTAGAAGAAACAAATCTGATGTGCATATATCTGTATCATGGACTCACCTGCTCCCTTTCTACCCTCCTCTTTTCCTCCTCTGCTCTTCTTCTCTCTTCCTCTTCCTTACGCCTCCTCTCCATTTCTTCCAGACGTCTTTTTTCTTCCTGTTCTCTCCTCCTTTGCTCACGCTCCTGTTGCCTTCGAGCTTCCCGTTCTCTTCTTTGTTGCTACAAAAGGTGAAAAGAAACCACAACATTTTACTTTTGTTTTTATCAAAGAAAGAGGTGGGGTTGTTTTCTACTGTGAAGTGAGAGATTTACCAGGACCGGCAAGCTCTGCAACTGAGTGACAAATCATTTATGCAAGTGTTCCACCAGGAAACTAACTCGTACCCAGCACACTTCTATCTCCAAAAGCTACCTCACTTACTCTCTCTGGTTTCTTCCTGCACACACACAAGCTCACGTACTATATTCCTGACAGCTGAGGTCTGGAAGCTCAAGGATGCTCTTCAAGAGAGGTTCACACTGATATCTCAATCTTTGAACAACTGCTGAACTCCAATCTTAACCAGAGTGACAATTTTCTTGACTGCAACACATTATCAAAAAGCTGCCAAAAGGCAATTACCAGGCCCACTGAAGCAGCTGAAAATCAAAGGACAGCTATCTGAGCTTTCAATAAGCAGTTTCCCTCTTAGCACCATTCATGGTCTGCTAAGAATTTGGGGGTGTTGGCCCAACAATGAAGCACCATTTAATGCACTACCCAAAACTCTGCCTAAGAGAGAAGGAAGACTGACCAATAGCATCTCAGCCCCTCCCAGAACATCAAAAGCACCTATATACAAAAGAGAATAAACAGCTGAGCTAAGCTTTTGCACTTACACAGATAAGCTTTCATGCGTTACCCAAAACCAAACTGGTGCTGATAGGTCTGCACAAGTCAGAAAAGAACCTGGAAAACATCTCTAGAAAGCATGAACTGACTCACTTAGGTCTAAATAGCACTACATATGACTTCAGAGGAGACATTTTATATGCCCATACAGTCGTGACCAAGTCTTCCCGCACTTCTACAGAAGCATCCAGTTACTCCACCTACCTTGAAATCCCAGGCAGCCTCCCACAACTGCCTAAGTGTCAAATGACCCAGCTGTCTCTGTTCAACCATCAACTGGGAATCTTTGCTCAGCACCTTTACCCTGCATGAATGTAAAGTAATTGAAAGCTCAACAGCCTTTTCTGTCTTGTGGAATTGGCACCAACATGACAGAAGAAACATTGGGGGTAAAGACAGCAAAGGATTAGTAGTGTTTAAATAAAACAAAGCAAGCTGCTTTCTGATTTCCTTTCACTAGCTGCAGTTCTGGAAAGGATGCTACTTTCTTCAAGAGCACCAGTTCTGGAAAGGATGCTACTTTCTTCAAGAGCACCATTGAAACACAGAATATGTAGGTGCTCTGTAACTATGCCTTCCTTCACGGCCCATAATGTCATCCTGAGTTCACTATCCCCTTCCTGTGCCACAAGACACAAGCTCTTTTCTCCCCCACATTTTCCATATCTTCTCAGAAATGCAGCTTCTTTGCTCTTACATCTCCTCTTCTAACTAAATCCATCTACCAGCCTTTTTTCTCTTGCTTTAAGAAAGCTCTCTTCAATGAATGAAGACACAGAAATAGCCAAAGTGCTGCAAGGCAGCTATGGCACACCGTGCATTGCATGGGTCTCACTGCTTCCTCTCCTTCATTTTTTTTAAGCACTGTAAAAGAATTAAGTAGGCACTTTTATTTGTGAATATACATGTTTATGTCAAACAATCTCTGTATTTAAGTCAATATATTCAGGTGCTTCTTGGATAATCAAGTCTGACAGGCTCTTTGTTTAAGAAAACTAAGATGTTAAGTATAGTATTTCTGCTGCCCCGAGTATACAAGAGACAGTACACTGCTGTCTGGTTAATATGCACGTTTATCAACTCAAATGCTTCTTAAACATATGAAGCCTGTCTGTCTAACAATATTGTGTTGACATTAAGTGGATATATTGCAGATCTCGGGATGGCATCTTTCTCACTACAAGGAAAAAAGGCAGAGCTGAGGTCTTCTGGATTAAATAAATTTACTGCCTCTTAAATCAGTGCAGAATTCTTCAGCAATCATTATAAATAACTCAGCTTAATATGAGAAAAGTTGCAAAACTGACCATGAGAGTTAATTTCCTATGGCATCATGAAATAAACAAAATCAGCAGTCAGAAGACAAGATTTTTAAGAAAACCTTTTCCCAAATTACTAGCTCAACACTGGCAGTATATATTTAGTACTCAGCAAAAAAATATTCTCTGCCACCAGTGTGCATTTAAATCAAATCCTCAAAGCACAAATGTGCTATAGTGTAGACACCGAAGTACAGTGAGATGGAGTTTCTTGGCCTTATTTCTGCTTCCCCATCAGACACCTCCTCAGTCCCCCACCAGTTGGGTGTAAAGGAACCACCCAACACTCCAGGACCCTGCACAATCTGCTTATTCCCAGCCCTAGCTTCCAGAGAAAGGTTTAACTTCCTTTGCACGCGGCCTTTGAAATCTGACCATCAAAATACTACCTGCTAACAAAGTGGAATTCACTTTTAACAAGCCCAGGGAAAGGAAACCTACAATGACAAGCATCACTGTAGTCTATGTCTTGGCAAAGCAATGGCAAAGCTAGTTGGTGACAAACTGTAGTTGACCCAGGCTGGCTTCAGAAGCAGCCCTTTAGCTGAATTCCTACCATCCTTCTGCTGGCACAAGTTTGCCTTCTTGACTACCTCTAGCATCTCTTCCAAAGTCCTGGTCACCATGTTCCTTAGGCTTGCTCAAAGGAGGAGAGTAGGACAGGGAAATAATTAGTTAAAACCAGTATCAGTTCTGTTTATAAAACTTGAGCTGAATTTTCCTAAATGTGACTGTTAGATTTGGTCATTTTTATCATGCACTACAAAAAAGTGTATAACATAAACCAGAGTTGCCCAACAGACAGCAGGTATAGAACTGGATTTGCTGAAATTACGGATGCATGTCCAAGTCTTCTGTAGCTGGATAAGGTATTGCCAACTTTCTTATACATGTTAGATGAAAGGCTAGCTGTTAACCAGAAGGTATGGAGAGGAACTCTGCAAAGAAGTTTCAGATATACCAAACCAGAATTTTGCCTGAGCCTATAATGCCTCAAATTACTGCATTTCACAGAATTCAAATTTACTGTGCCAACAACAAAAAAACCCATATGGAAAATACAGTGTCAATATTCTTGCTCCTTGTCTCCTTTTAGGATGCATTAATGATGATCTTGTAATTCAACCTAACATCTCCAAACTGGAAGACCATGCAGTAGTAGAGCAGGATTTACCAGGAGGGGGCAATGCAAGTACACATGCAGCTGGTCTATACCAACAAATTCAGGGACTCATTCATACAATAAAATGCTGAAGATAAATATAGATAGTTAAATTTTATAATAATAAAATATTATTACTCTGTCATATTCAGATGAAGGTTGATAGATACATCTATTCATTATTTCTTTCACAAGGAATTAGGTAGAGTGATATCAACGTAAGGAAGAGGATTGAAAAGACTAAGACTTTTGCTTTGCCCACACTAGAGAAACAACAGAACCAATTCAACCTGCAAGCAATTCAAATTAAATATGTAGGAATCATCTCCCCTTCTGTAGAAGAAACAAAGCCCTGGCAAAAATCGCCTGCAGTCACACCTCCATTAGCATCTTGGTTCAGATCAGGAGTGCTCTTTTGAAATGAATCATCCAATCATCTCCACTTACCCAGTTTTGTTTCATATTTTGAGGATGTCTTCGAGTGCAAACCACTCCTTTTGGATGAAATTAAAAAGGCAGATGCATTCCAACTACAAGAAGGCACGCAGTCTAGACCTCAGCTAATCCAAAGGAACTCCTCCTGTCTTTTAAACACCTGAAGTCTTTGGGTCCTCAGCACTTACTGTGCTCCACAAATCTGCTTCTACAGTACTGTACTACCTGCCATTGGAGCTATAACCTACCACTTCAAAAACATCCACCTTAGGTTCTCATAACCAGGGATGGAGACACCATTTAATGAAGTTATCCTGAACTGTGGAGGTTCACCTTAAATAAGATTTCACCACAATTCTGAAGTTCTCAAACAAAATTTAGTTTTTCCAAGTGCAAATTCAAACACCTTCCAGTACTCATCATACTGAGCACTGGTGTCTTCACGTTGCTGAACAGAAACATGGACACATACATTAGGAGAGCCACAAAGAGCTCAGATTGCCTATTTTAACCATCAGAACACTTCTATGCTATATATATATTATGTTTATGCAACTAATCTTTATATGACTCTTAAAAGGGGGACGGGGGAGAACTTCCCAAAACGTTTCAGGTAATTTGCTGTACTCTGACCACACATCATTTCCACCTCCTCAGTAGTACACAAATTATAAGGTTCCTGCAACAATGAGTTTTAGCAGTCACCTCTATGCCTTTTAAAAAATAATCTTTTAAAAAGAAATCAGTAATCTGCTGAGAATTACAGTTTTTGGCAGATGTCCTAAACACCGTTCCTGTTGCAGTCTTGGTCAAAACTGTCTAGGCTCTGTGCCAGCATTGTAAGAACAAGCACTCAATTTTAATTTAGGAAGTGGGGGTGGGGGGGCAAGAGAGAAAAAAAGAGAGAGAGAGAGAGAGAGAGAAGGCAGGGGAAGTATAAGCAACTTTTCCAGGGAGATTATCTAATGCATAAAATTCTTCCCAAAGAATGTTAAACAGGTAAATCCAAACATACACTTGATCTACACAAGCAAAAATTACAAATAAACAAGGCTTGGTAAAATTACCACCAAAACGATGGAAGCCCAGAGCTTCAATGCCTGACACTCATCTTAACCCACATTACCAAGCTCTTCATTGTTTACTGGCTTCATCAAAACCAGGAGGGGGGGAGGTGAGTTAAGGACAACATTTCAACATTTTGGCCTTCAATTGTGTCACAACACTGATGTTTATCTAAATATGTGTCTACCACCCTTCCCCCATCTTAAAGAGCTTGTTTTGGCTGTTGTTCTGTTAAAAATCACATTTTTCCAAAACAAGATCCAACAAAGTGGGGGGTTTTCTAGGCTGTATGAGAGTCTTTTTTTTTTTTAATCCACTTTAATAACAATATGCCCTGCCATCATCTGCATTTAAAGCTCATCATTTGTATTTGTGTCTCTAAGGGAGCTGGGAAGAGGTTATGGATTCAATAAAGGTAAAAAGCTTTTCTCTTACAAACTTCAGATGGTTTACTGTGCAACCTTACTCAGTAACACATCAAGCTACATTATATGATGTCTTGTGGTTGTGGTAGTTGTTGTGTTTTCTATTTTAAAAAGCAGGACTGATTAAACGTAACTTTCAGGTAACTTTTATTTTTAATTGCTCATTAAATTATGATTTCTGCAACATCCCCCAAAAGTTCAAGCCTGCACAGCAAAAATGTGTATTGCTTTATTTCCACTGCTAGCAGCAGTGTCTCCTTTACTGTAGAGAGAAATTCGAGATTTTAAGAATTGTACTGGTTGCTGAAGTTAAATGACCTAGATAATTTAATCGTAATCCCCTTCCTCACCAAAAAAAGTACTGCCTGTAGAACCTTAGAGATTAAAGGGGTGTTCAAAAGAAGTCATTGACTCTCATATTAAGAAAAATTTTAGAGGCTCAGCAGTATCTAAACTTTTGTCCACCTTTGACAATGGCAATACTTTATTCTCATACATTCCTAGTATCTTTTTATTATTTGCTCCTCCTGTAAAAACGCTAGAGAGTCAGAGTCTAAAAACGTCTGGAAGTGCTACGATGTTTATATTGGCAATCTCAGAAGGGTGGGGAAGAAACAGAAGAGAAATGGAGTTTCTATGTCTCCCCCTTGTCCCTCCTGCTGGCTTCAAGTGTAGCTGAGTCGTGTCTACCAATCCCTCTTTGCAGCAGCACTAAACCCACTCACACATTGAAAAGGAAGGATAAAGATCATAATGTGACCTAGAATGCTACTTGGAACTTTGCATTTTTTGTAATGCAAACACGTCACAGGATGCAAATCAACATTTGTTCCTGGTGGTGTCCTTGTTAAACATTACTTGAATATGGGAGAACCAAACTGGGTGTTGTTTTTCCATCACTGCTAAGTGAACAGTTGAAACAGAGACTCAATCTAAGCAAGAGGTCATTTAAGGACAACTAGAATGTGACCCTGCACTTCCAAAGGAACCAGAGGATTGGTTTCACTTCAGCTCTGTGTCATACTCAGCTCTGGCCTGAAGATCTGTTTTGAAATCCTCCTGCCTCTAAAGCTCACACTGCATATTCCATCTATCCATACAGAGATGAGCATAAGATGTTAGGAGGTTGTGCTTGTTTTGGTTTGGGATAATTTTCTTCATAGTAGCTACAATGGGGGAGGGAACAGCTGGGTGGGGCTTAGTTGCAGACAGGTTAAACCACAACATCACAGAACTATACTGTACAGTGACATTAATTTTCTTTTATCTTCCAATACTGTATGCAAGCTGCCTTCTCACCATATCACTGAAGAGTGATTTACATATTTTTAGATTTTGTAGAATTATCATTTTAACACCAATTTAATAATCATGGTGGCTTTTATTCATCATGCTACTATGCGTGAGAGAATAATACATAAAACAATAAGCTTCCACCTAGCATGAATGAGTACCAAACACAGAAGTTTGAGAGGGCTTTCAAGAGAAATTTGAAGCATGTCATAGCCCCAAAAAGAGTAATCTTGAGGCACTGCCCACTTTACCAAAAAAAAGTTTAGCTAGGAATAATTAATGTCTCCCCTTCTCCACAGCTACCTAAAGTCTAGACATGTTGCCTCTTCTTTGGAACAGAGACCAAGACACAGCTTCCCCCAGGTTCTTTTGAACAACCCAGCTTTGGTTCCTGTTGCCTCCTTAGGAGCTGCTGGACATTCAAATGCTTTGGAAGACAGCATATATTAAAATAGCCTGACATGGATTTAAAGTGCTTTGCTCTATGTTTGCCAGTAGATTTCTTTCCTGAGATGTGCTGGGGTTACAGGGAGCTTTTTTTAAGTAGGTGTGGGAATGGGAAACAAGAGCAGAAGAGGGGCTTCTGCCCCCTGAGCTCTGGCCTCCTGTCTCTACCTCTTCTAGTCGCCTCCTTTGCTCCTTCTGCTGCTCAATTCGTTTCTGCCTCTCTGCCAGCAGCTGCCTCTTGTACTCCTCCTGCTCACGGAGCTGCTGCTCCTGCAACAGCTGCTGCCTCCGAAGGGCCTCGGACCGTTCCTTATTTTCCTGCTGCAGCCTCAGGAAATCACGTCGGAGGGTTGATTCTCCAGGCACATTGACAATGGAACTGCAATGAGAGGAAGTTAAAGTCTCCTGTACAATATAGCCTGATGGGCCATTAAATACCTTTCCCAAAGCAGAGGAACATTAATAAAATATAGCATGATTTTAAATTTTAATCTCATTTTTTCAGAGCGAAGACACCGAATGTGTGTTAAATACACACTCTCAGGAGGAGTGAAATGAGACCAAGCAAAGTAAGGACCAACTCCAACACTGTGAAGCCACTGACCAGTCATATTTGCCATCAGCTTCCCTCTGTCCAGCCCTCCCTGGCTCTAAGCCATATGATGGGGAGTTTTAAAATCTTTAGTAGTCACAGACTAGGTATTTAAACCCTTTGGGTGGTTTCTGTGGCTTGAGCATGCACTTAATAAGAGCCAGAAATGTACCATGCTCCTGATTTATAATCTCAAACCTTCAGACTTAGTTGGCATGGACTGTCCAGAGACCTCCCAACAGTAATTATTACCTTGGCTCTCCTTCTTGTTCAGGCACTTCCTCCTCTTCTTCCTCACTTCCACTATATTCATACTCTGTCTCATCTAATAAGAAAGAAGCAAAGGCTTAGATAGTGCTTATCTTTCATTTTAGGACAGTGGGGAGTTGCACTAGTGCCCTAGTGAAACAGTTCCTATCCCCTTCAGTGAGAAGTCCTATCACAGACCCTAGAACTCACTCTACATATACAAGCCCACTTTTCCACACCTGTAAAACAGCACAGGGCTTTGCAGCAGAGTTTTAGCAAATTCCCTGAATGACACCAGGTTTTATATGTAAGACAAAACACCTGGAGAACCCTGGCACCGTCTGAATAAAGAGCAGGCTCCCCAAGACATTTGCTTCACAGATCTTGTGATGGGCTATTTCCTGTGAATCTGATTTATGGCGCTATTCCAGATATGAACCTAGCATAGACCAAAAAATGGCAACACATATATAATTATATCCTCCTGAATACTGTTTAATGCTTGGATGGAAGAAGCAGTGACCCAGAAGCAAGTAAAAACTTATCTGAATATTAGACACTTGAAATGGATACTTTCTCTGGAGAGGACAGAATAAAACCTAAAAGTCTGTCAATAGTCAAAACATTAATTGAAAAAGAAGCTTTTCAAGGGCATGGGTTGTTTGGAGATTTTCTAGGGGTGGGGAATTAGAATGCAAAGAAGGACAAACTCGTACTTTTAACAAGCTGCAACACTTGATTTTTAACAAGCTTCATACCTTTCTCTCCTCTCTTCTTCCTGGTCCTGTCTATATGGTCCTTCAGCTGGATCCGGACTTGCCTTTCATTTGGTTGGTCACGTATAAAGGGATGTTTCAAGAGTTGCTCTGTAGAAGGTCGCTGCATGTAATTCTTCACTAGACAACCTTCTATAAAGCTGAAAAACTTTTTTGACCTGACAAAGCAGGGAAGGAAAAAAAACCAACAACAAAAAACAAAAACAAACAAACAAAAAACAACAAAACAAGAACACAGGTAAAATTCAGCTCATTTTTTTCTCTTCTTCCTCAAAGCCTAACTCCTTTCTGCAAAGAACATCATGTCCCAGAGGATGGTTCAAGTGCTGTCTGCAAGTGTGTCTCCTAAACAGAGCTGAGCGTGCTCCAGCTGAGCGCTGGGCTGGATAGACACAGGGTAATAACAACAAACCTGCAAGTGCACAGGCACAGCCTCTCAGTAGCATGGATAGGGCATAACTTCCCTGAAAGGCCGGATCTGTTAGCAATGGCAAACCGTGCTCTACCCAGCTCTGCTACTTCTGGACCAGAGCTGGGTTGCATCCAGCTTGCTTGGAGCATGGGCAGGGCAGCTCTGGTATGTCTCCACCTGCCCATGCTATCTAAGGGCATGTCTGCTTCAAAACAGCTATACCAAAAGCTGCAAGAACCAAAGCCAACATTTCCCTGACACAAGTAACACTGTGCTGCTTTTGTACTAAGTCTGCAAGAATTTAACACTGTTTTACTTTTTACCTGAAGAGCCACACATGGAAAGTCCTCATAGAACAACAGGTGGATGTTGAACAGTGTTGTTTGTTCAACACAGGCACTTGGGGTCAAATTCTCATCTATGCAATTTAAGGGCTTGAACTTAACTGAGCTCCCCCTGCACACCACATAAAGTGACAAGGTATGGGAGTTAGCTAAACTGGAGAAACCACCTTCCTGAATTTCATAGAATCGTAGAATCACAGAATGTTAGGGGTTGGAAGGGACCTAGAAGATCATCTAGTCCAACCCCCCTGCCCGAGCAGGATCACC
>JAOEGS010012276.1:20552-31984 GCA_025447755.1 Corythornis vintsioides | reverse complement strand
GAAAGGAAAGGAAAGGAAAGGAAAGGAAAGGAAAGGAAAGGAAAGGAAAGGAAAGGAAAGGAAAGGAAAGGAAAGAGGAAAGGAAAGGATGTACCCAATATTGCACAAGGCCATGGTACAATAGAAGGTGCTGCAAGCACCCAGACCCCAGAATGCTGGGAATTTTGGGTGGTCCTGGGACCTTCCTGCAGAACATGCATTTCCTTTAGATATCTTCACCACCACCCCTGCCCCCCACCCCCCAACCTGGCCCTGTGCAAATTAAGCACAAATTATGAGAATCACCAGGATCTGGACCACAGTCCCAAGCAGGGCTTGAAGCTGCTCTTCCACCAGCCAGGTCACCAGCCACATGGGTGTTGCCACAGGTCCCAGGGGTGCTTGGTGGCTGTGGGAGCCCCGGTGGGTGCTGCTCTTCTGGGAGAATGTGAGCTGAGAGCCAAGAGTGGGGAGGGGGAGAAGGGGAAGCCAGAGCTAAAAATAGCTACTTTTGAAAGAAACGGATGAAAACCTCTTTGAAGAAGTGAGGGGAGAAGGGGAGGGTTTCCATGGAAACGGGGAAGTCTGTCTCTTCCCAAAAGAGGGGGTGGGAGATGGAGCAATAGTAAATATGGCAGAGAGATGGTGGGGAAGAGGATGCTCTGGGAGAGACCCTGCAGAGAAGGAAGCTGCACTGGGCAGCAGACACATGGGGGTCTTGACTGGAGGGTGAAGGCAGCTGGGGCTTTCTGGTGAGGTTGATGGCCAAGCTGGAGGGTGCTGGCAGGGCACGAGCTTGGCCCGGCTCCCAGTCTGGCCAGTTCCACACTTTGGCACCGTTCATGACCTGGAATGACCCATCGTTTGGCCCAGCTCACGATTTGGCCCAGCTCACCATCTGGCATGGCTGTGGGGCTGGCGTGCCCCAGGATTTGGCCCCGGCTGCTTTGTGCTGTGCCACGCGGTGCCACCTCCTGGCTGAACCTGCCACGGTGCCGCCGTGCCCAGGCTGCCCTTGTGCCTATGCCACCAAGCCAAGGGGAAGCTGCTCTCCAGCCCGGGTACCCTCACCAGTAACCTCCTGCACGGTGTGGAAGTGAGGAGGGAAATCATCATCTCAAACCACTGCTCACGGCTTCTTTGCTGCTCCCCAGGGAGGGTGGTGGAAACATCTCATTTCTCTGCATGGCTCAGAGCTGAGCTTCTGCAGCTCTCAGCCCCTGCCCACCACCAGAAGACACGCTGAGACCCACGGGGTCTAAAAAGAGCCTCTGCAAGGCTGCTTGTCCCATTTGTGCTGTGATAGGAGATGTTGTCACCCTGGTCATCAGCTGCATGGGGAACTGGTCCCAGGACTGGTGGCTAAAAGGAGTTGTGCCACATCATGGTAGCTCAGAGAGCACCCTGAGGTCACCTAACTGCCCCCCTGAGGCAAAGGCAAGGTGCCTACAGGTGCTGGACATCCCCACTGCAGGTTCCTGCCACCTCCACTTAGTCTTCTCCTCCCTAAGCTCAACAACCAGAAGGTTTCAACTTTTGTACCTTGTTTCCCTGCTTCTTGGTGAGCATCACCCCACCCCAAGCCAGAGGAGGAGGGTGGAAGGGAATGGGCAGTTTCAGACCTGGAGAAGACGGATCATCAGAGAGAGAAAATGAGCTGTTCATCACTGCTCCTCTGTTGTGGGCTCACATGAGCAGCCCTGGCTCACTAAAGCCTCAGATAAAGCCACATTTGAAGCCCTGATATGACTCAGCTTTCTTGGCCCCTTGGGAGTGGGAAGACTTGGAAGGACAGAGGGACAAGACTGGATCCCCTCAGCATGGAGCTGGTGGCCCAGACCCAGCCCACGGGGCCCTGGGGCTCAGCCTGAGCTCTGGGGAGTTTTAGGGGGCACTTTGCCATTGGCTGAGGCTCAGGCTCATGAGTGGATGAGCCTCCTCCTCAGAGCTGAGAGCCCTCGTGCCTGGCTGGAAGGAGGCCATTGACTTTCTCTTCTGTTGGCTCATTTGGCCTGGCCTGGACTTTTTTTTTTTGTTTGTGCAAATGAACTAAAGCAGCTTTGAGAACCTTTTAACTGGAGTGGATGGAGCAGCCCGAGGAGGAGGAACCCACCCAGGACAGATGCTCACCCTGTGCCAGCCCAGCAGCAGCTCCATTAGCTCTCCTGCCATGAAATATTCACCATCACCTCAGCGAGCTCCAAAACCCTCAAGAACTGAAGTTCTCTGTGTTTCAGTGGAGCTAAATGATTTTTTTCTTTTCAATGAATGGTGCCCGGCTCCTCTCCAGACCAGCCATTCAGGCTGGTGGAGCATCTTTGGAGGCAAAGATGTTGCAATCAGCAATCTCGACCAAACAAGAGTTCAGACGGGCACACAAAGGAAATGTTTTTAAAATAATTGCCTATTTTATTATGAAAAAAAAAACAACAACAAAACAACAAACCCTGGGAGAAATGCATAGGGAGAATGTGCTTAACATCAACTTTCCAAACAGGCAGTATTTGCTGGTTTCCCTTTGGCCATGATGTGCCTTCTCAGGGACCAGGAGATCCTCTCATGGACCAGGAGATCCTCCCACACACCAGTAAGTTGTCTCATAGACCAGGAGGTCCACACAGTGACCAGGAGCCCTGCCCAGGTCCTGCCAAGCCCAGCATCACTTTCTGCTCTGCTCCTCCTTCCTGCATAACCTTGGGCAAACCCCTGAGCCTCTCCTCACCCTCCCCAGAAAGGAGGACCCACCCTGACCTATCTCACCACGATATTTTGGGATTCACCAGCAGCACCTGCTATGGAAGAGCCAAGTCTGTGTCACTTTTTTTCCCCAGCTGCCTTCATTTTTAGATGCTGTACCACCTCATCAGGGTCACTGCCATCTCTTGGTGTCCCCTCCTCTTGCCAGCACGTGCCCAGGTGTGGGTGCTGGGCTGCTGGGGGAATGGGAGCTCTGTCCTGTGACGTAGGCTGTGGGTGGGAGGTCGGATGCTTTCCCCGGGGGTGACTCACAGCCCTGGCAACTCACAGTGTTCACAGCAAAGGGCCCAGTTATGTCAACCCCTGTGACTGCAAAGCTGAGATGGAGATAGGGGCTCAGCACCCTGCCCTGTCCAATCCTGATCTGCTTGATGCTGGGGTTGAGCCTTGGTCCAGCTCAGCTCTTCCTCCTGGCATGGCTGCTGGTGACCACTCCAGCCTCCTAAGTCCCTCTGGCTTTGCAGGAGGTGGTGTGGAGTCCCCAGGAGGGACACCAAGGAGAGATGCCATCATCTGAGGCTGTGCAGGATGTGTGAAGGTGGTGGGACAGAGCTGTCCTCTCTGAAAGGAGCAGCTCAGCTCATGACAACACAGGGAATTGTTGGTGCCCATCCCAGGTGATGTGGGGCCAGCCATGTGTAGTGTTTTGCAAGGTGACACTAGGACTTGTTTTGACATTCTGGATGAGGCCAGTCCTGGGGATAACCCTGCCCTGTGGGTTTCATTCATATCCTCAGAGTTCCACATCACAAAGAAGCCTCCAGACCCACCACCAGCAGGATATAGAGGAAAAAAGGGAGAAAAAAACCCCACATTTTTGTTTTTTATTTGTATAGTTGGCTGAAAGCCCACAGAAAGAGGGTCCAAACAGCCTTTGGGGACCTCCTTAGGAATAAAACAACGAGAGCTTCCCGATGGGACCTGAGCACTGGGTCACCTGGTCCCACCAACCGACTTCCCCTCCCCTCCGCCCATGATGGGGTAAGGTTTCCTATTCTGCAGACTACAAAGTCTATCTGAATAAGAGAAAGAATCGAGAGGGGACTTCTTTTTAAATGCTAATATTGGTGCGAAGACGTCGGCTGGTGAAATCCACGTAAAACAGACAAGTGGGTGCAGAGCAGCAGCTCGTCTCTTCTCTGCGAGGATGGGTTACGTCTGGAGCTGTCAGAGTGGCTGAGGGCGGCGGGTGCAGACACGCAGACTGTGATAATAGCTCCACAATTAGGATAGTAAATCAAGGAGAGCGTCACTCAATTCAGAGAATTTCCCCTGCTCTGCTGAGAGACGAGTTTTTGGCTCTTCGTGAAGGAGCTGGTGCCGTTTATATGAGAAAAAAAAAAAAAAAAAAATCTCCCTGTTTTGCAAAACCTTCGCAAGGCGGCAGCAGGAAGAAAGGAGTCGGAGATTCAGCTTCACTGGAATTCTTCTCTGCCCGGCCTCAGTTTCTGCATATTGCATAAGGATTAGCCTCGGGGAAACCATTTTCTGGATCCGAGCTCCCCTGCTATGGCAGATCTGCCTTTAGAAAAGGCGAAAGTGATGCAGATGACATTTAAAAGCCCCTCATCCAGGGTCACTCCCCCACCCCCCGTTGGCTGCCTGCGGTGAGAAAAGCCGCATCTGCCAGGGCAGGGAGCAGAGGATTCCCGCTTCTGCTGCACGCTTAGAAATTCACTTTCAACCCTGGGATCTGGGGGATACTCATATTTATTTTTCACCAGCAAGAGGGGTGTTGGGAGCAGCAGCGGGTGGCAGCATCCCCTCCTCTCACACCCTGCTGCTGTGCCCAGGCGCCGGCTCTGTCCCACCCGCTGCTCCTGGCACCTCAGGGAGCTGAAGCCCTGTGATTTAGCCTTCCCGCGTCCCCGCACCCTTTGACTGGCTGGGCATTCCCTCAGCAGTGATTTGCTTGGGTGTTCAGGGTGGTCTGCGCCCTCCTGCCCCACCTCGGGTTGTCACCCTCGGGGCGACCACTGTCGGCACCAGCAGCTCTTTCCAAATGTGATGGATGTGCACGGGAATAGAATTCTTTTCCATCTCCTCCTCCTGTTTGCTGGGTGCCAGGCACCTTGCAGGACTTGTTGCTGCCCCAGTGCTCTCCTTGGGGCCACGGGGTGAGGGAAGAGCAATCCAAACAGAGCCATCTCCCTCCTGCCCTAAAGCAGGGCTTGATCCATAGGTCTTACATACCAAGCCTGGAAGAGCTTGGTCGCGTCCTCCCCTTGGGGGTGGGAGATGTAAAGGGAGGCAAATGCAAAGCGATATATCAAATTATTGCTTTTTCCTCAGCCCAGCCAAGAGCACTGTGGTCCTCGGGAATCCCATCCTACTCCATCCATCCCCTTCCCCAGAGCAGCACGGTGCTGGTGGCTGCTTCTCCACCCCGAGCAGCTCCAAAGCTGTGACACGGGATGGAGCAGCATCACGCATCCAGGGATACGGTTATTTCCCAGTGGTTGAAATCTAGGTCTGTAGCTTGGGAGGAGGGAGGCAGGAAGGGGGGGGGAGGAAAAACGCTCACATTAATCTTCTGAATATTCATGGCGAAGCTCTGCTGCCTTCCAAGGTTGACTCCTGGGGTGGGAGTTTGGGGGGCCGTAGGTGAGAGGTGCTGGCAGCGGCGCAGAGCAGAGCGGCTGCTGTTTGTGCATTCGCCGCATGCCTGACTGCAGAGCCAATTGTAAGTTGGTGCCTTTTCTTTTTTTTTTTTTTTTTTTTTTCCTCTCCCCCCCCTCAACCCTCCTCACCTCGCCTTGCATCCTCTCCCACCCCCACCCCCCTCCTCCTCCCACCCCCTGCTTCAAAACAGCGCGGCCAGAAACTCCGCGAATGGAGGGACCGGGGCTTGGAGCCTCTAACGCGACCTTGTCCCCGACTCGTTGCCCCCCGAAATGCGGGGACGGCTCCTTCCCGCAACGGGCTGGACAGGGAGAGACCGAGGGTCTCCGGGCAAAGCTTTTTCCTCACCCCCTCCCTGCTCCCCGCGCCCTCAGCCCCTCCATTTGCGTGAATGAACCCCAGTGATGCTCAGGGTGGGGACGGGGGGTGTTTGCCAGGAAAGCAGGTGGGGAGAAAGTAGGTAGAAACTGGGTGCTGGGATGCGTGATGTCAACGGAGATGATGCCGTAGCCGTCTCCGAGAAGCACCGAGAATCACCCCTTGGGTTGGGACTCAAAGGAGCCGAGATCTCGTGCCAGATAAAAAAAAAATCAACACGTTAAAAAAACCCCAAAACTCAACAAACCAACAAGGCATCCCAAGAAAGTCAATCTCGGTGCTGTTTAAACCCACCTGGGGTGTTTTTGGGGAAGGGGAAAGAGGAGGAGAGAGTTCACAGGCAGGAGGAAGATTGTGTTTTTAAAACATAAATCAATTCCAGATTGGTTGAATTTTGGTGAAATGGGGGTGGGGGGGGTCGTTGCTGCCGGATTTCTTTTTTTTTTTTTTTTTGCAGCAGCAAGATGGGGTTGGTTGGTGATTTAACGCGATGCTCCGAGGAGCCAGGGAAGGTCAAATCCAGCTGAACTCGCTGGGGGAGAGAGCGGTGGGGAGAAAAATGCAGGAAAAGGAGAAAAACTGGGACAAATGCAACCTGGTCTCCTCTCAGCCTGGCAGGAAAGGGTTAAGCGAAGCGGTTGAATGCTGCAAGCCTTGTCAGGGTTGTACTATTCTTTCTTGTGCATAAGGAGAAGGGAGAGGAGGGTAGCACGGCAAGGGGAAATTTCCAAGAAAAGAGGCATCTGCAGCAGTATCAGCACCTCGGGGGCTGAAGAGAAGAACCAACGGGCATAAATGGCCTGGAGACGGCTGGAATCTCTGCCCAGGAGATCGGGATCCCGGGGTTATTTTCCACCTGCCTCCCCTACCCGGTTCTGTAATCCTGGCTCAAAGTAGACAAGTCGAGTTGGAGCTGAAGAAGGGAGGTTAGAGGTTTGGGGTTTGTTTGTTTGTTTGTTTCTGGGGTGGGGGGGTTTATTGGTGTTTTAGTTGTTGGTTTGTTTGGTTGTTGTGTTTGGTTTTGGGTTTTTTTGTTGGTTTTTTTTTTTTTTTCATTTGGGAGGAAAAAAATAAAGAAAAAATTAGAGGTTGCTTGGAGGATGCTCCGGGTTGAGCATCCCCACGGTGCGGGGCAGCGCGGGATGATCTAAATGATCACTCGGAAGGAGCAGGAATGCTGAGGATCCAGCACCCACCGGGGACCAGAACCTCAAGACCCCCATGAGAAATTTTAGCCCGGATTCCCCCGCGGGTGGGTCAGCCGAGGGGGTGGCTTTGGGGAGGATGGGGAGGGCGGACGCAGGTTGAGCAAATCCCCCCGCGGTGGGACCCACGGTTCTCGGGGCTCCTCTGGGAGGGGTGTGGGGAGGCGAGTGGTCTCGGGGGGCTGCAGAAACGAACCGGCGGGGGGTTGGGGGGGGGCGGGTTCAGCCTGTCGAGCGAAGCCGGAGCCTCTCGAATCACCCGGGAAGGCGCATCGATGGCGTGGGCGCTGCGCCCAGTGGGTACCACCAAGTCCCCGGCGCTCGGTGGTGGCGGTGGCAACCGATCGCAGCCTCGCTTCCCCCAAAACCCCCCTCCCCATCCTCCCCTTGGCCTGGCCCCGCTGTCCCCGGGGCAGCTCATCCCCGCTTCTGTCGGCGGCGGGGAGGGAGAGCAGAGGCAGCGGGGCTCTGGGTTTTTTCCGCCGCATCCCCTGCGCGCTCTCGCCCTCCGCTCGGCTGGCACTGCGGGGTGGCCCCGCAGCGGGCAACCGGCTCTCGGGGAGGGGAAAAAGAAAGGAGGGGGGGGTGTGAGGGTGCCCGGAGGAGCCCGGGGCTTTGCGGATGTTCCTTTCGAGCCCCCGGAGGTCTGTTACCTTGTCGGTGTTTTTTGCAGGCGATGCCACACCTCCCGAGGACACTGGGGACATCGGGTTTTGCTGAGCTTGGCAGCTTTTCCCCGTCGTACCGACGGCATCAGACAGACGCTCATCTGCCCTGAAGTGCAGATCTGCAACAGCTCCCGAGAAGACTGTCTCTCTGTCTCTCTGTCTCTCTTTCTCTCTCTCTCCAGTCCAAACCATTACAAGACCCGACTTCCACCATCTGGGAACCTAACCCCTTTTATGTCCCTTCTCCTTTTTCTACGATGACTCACCATTATTTTTAACTTTGAAGAGAGAGGAAATTATGGGGATCTTGGAAGCCTTTATTTCTCTCTAGGATTTCCCCAGGGTCAGATAATCGGTGTTACTAAGAGACACTAAGATTTGGCTTCTCCAGGTAATGTGATTTGTTTTCTGTGTGCCATGGTGGTTTGCAGAGGATGACAGGAGCCGGGACGCCAGCGGCCGAGGAGGGGGACTGCAGTGGTCCGCGGGGCAGCGGCGGCTCCGTGCCAAGCTTGCCCGGGTGGCTTGCAGGCAGGGAGGGCAGCATGTGCCGTGGCCTCGCCGCTTTCTGGCTGGGGCAAGGCGAGCGGGAAGGCGCCCACCCTAAATCCAGAGCTCCTTAGGAGGGTTAGATTGCCTGAGATCGCACGGTTTCATGTTAACCCTTAGCTGCATGCCTGGAAATGAGCTGAGCTCGGCACCCCGCGGGGTCCCCTTGCCACCTTAGGGCTGGACGGGGTTCTTTTTCTTCCTTTCTTTCCTATCCCTCTATTTCTTCCCTCCTCTCTTATTTATTTATTTATTTATAATTAATTAGAAATTTTATTTGTACCCCCCAAAAAAGGTTCTGGTTTGCCAACGCCAATTTTTTTATTTTTATTTTTTTCCATGCTGCATTTTTTCCCCTCCCTGCTTAATTTGGGAATAGGTAATGTTTTGGAATAGGTGCCAGTTTGGAAGAGGTGCCAGTCTGGAATAGGTGATGGTCTGGAAGAGGTGGCAACGGTTCCTCAGGTGTTTTCTCTCTTCCACCTGATGGGTTTAGGTGGGAGTTTTTGAACTCGGTCCCAAAGAAGGCAAATTAACCCCCCTGAGGAAGGGGCTAGACATGCTAGTGAAGGGAGCTGCTCTCCTCCCCCCAACTTTATTTCATCTCTCTCTTTCTCAGCAGGGGTGATTTTCTTTCCTGTTTTTATTTTTTTAGTTGTTTGTTGTTTTTTTTTTTAAAAAAAAAAATTCTCTCTTTTTTTTTTTGTTTTTGTTTTCTTTTTTGCTTTTTTTTTTTTTTATATATCATCCCTTCGCCTTTTCATGAGACACTTCCAAACCTACGTACCTGTCCTTCTGCAGGATAGTAGCCCTGCCCTGAATCCGATCCCACCACCGGGCACTGGGAAGAGTTTAGCATAAGGATTTCTTTTAAACCCCAATATGACAGTTGCTACTGGAGATCCTGCAGATGAAGCTGCAGCTCTTCCCGGTCACCCGCAGGACACGTATAACCCTGAGACTGACCATGAGTGCTGCGAGAGGGTGGTCATTAATATCTCGGGGCTGCGCTTTGAGACACAGCTCAAGACACTCGCCCAGTTCCCTGAGACCTTACTAGGGGATCCTAAAAAGAGGATGAGGTATTTTGACCCGCTCCGGAACGAGTATTTCTTTGACCGGAACAGACCCAGTTTCGATGCCATTTTGTACTATTACCAGTCCGGGGGGAGGTTGAGGAGGCCGGTGAACGTGCCCTTAGACATCTTCTCAGAAGAGATCCGTTTCTATGAACTGGGGGAAGAAGCGATGGAGATGTTTCGGGAGGATGAAGGTTACATCAAAGAAGAGGAGAGGCCGTTGCCCGAGAATGAGTTTCAGAGACAAGTGTGGTTGCTCTTTGAGTACCCTGAGAGCTCGGGCCCTGCCAGGATTATAGCGATCGTCTCCGTCATGGTGATTTTAATCTCCATCGTCAGCTTTTGCCTGGAAACGTTGCCCCTCTTTCGGGAAGACAACGAAGACATGCACGGCAGAGGGCTGAGCCACCCTCCCTACTCCAACAGCAGCATGGGGTACCAGCAGTCCACCTCTTTCACAGACCCCTTCTTCATTGTGGAGACTCTTTGCATCATCTGGTTCTCCTTCGAGTTCTTGGTGAGGTTTTTCGCCTGCCCCAGCAAGGCTGGTTTTTTTACCAACATCATGAACATTATAGACATCGTAGCCATCATTCCTTATTTCATCACCTTAGGGACGGAGCTGGCCGAGAAGCCAGAGGATGGTCAGCAAGGCCAGCAAGCCATGTCCTTGGCCATCCTTCGAGTCATCCGCTTGGTGCGGGTCTTCAGGATCTTCAAGCTCTCCCGGCACTCCAAGGGGCTGCAGATCCTGGGGCAGACTCTCAAGGCCAGCATGCGGGAGCTGGGCCTCTTGATATTTTTCCTCTTCATCGGCGTCATCCTCTTCTCCAGCGCCGTCTACTTTGCCGAGGCCGACGAGAGCGAGTCCCAGTTCCCGAGCATCCCCGATGCCTTCTGGTGGGCCGTGGTTTCCATGACGACTGTTGGCTACGGAGACATGGTCCCCACGACCATTGGGGGGAAAATAGTGGGTTCCTTGTGTGCCATTGCTGGCGTACTAACGATTGCCTTACCAGTGCCCGTCATAGTGTCTAACTTCAATTACTTCTACCACCGGGAGACGGAGGGAGAGGAGCAGGCTCAATATTTGCAAGTAACCAGCTGCCCAAAGATGCCCTCTTCCCCTGACCTAAAGAAAAGCAGAAGTGCCTCTACCATTAGTAAGTCTGATTATATGGAGATTCAGGAAGGCGTAAACAATAGCAATGAGGATTTTAGGGAGGAGAACTTGAAGACAGCCAATTGCACCCTAGCTAACACAAACTATGTGAATATCACCAAGATGCTAACCGATGTCTAGTCGCTAAAAGCCTAGTGCCGTATTTAAAGCTGAAGTGGAACAATTGCAGATATCGAGTGCTGCTCTGCATTGTAGTTAATACAGTATTTTCTACGGTGTATATTTGGTTCTGCATGGGAAGCAATAGCTGTGTAAGTGACTTTTAACCTTTGATTTCCACACCGAGTAAGCGTTCGTGCGAAAAAAACCCAACCAACCAACCAACCAAACCAAAACCAAACACCCAACCATTTTGTTTCCCTTCTCCCATCCCAGGCTCGGGGATTGCCAAAGATATGGAGTGGATGGGCAATTCGAGCAATGGGATGGAGGGGTGTAGGGGCAGCTCCGGGCCACCACAGGGGTACCAAGGTCACCGGTCTCCATCCTGCTGGAGCTGGGTGACATCCAGCTGCCAGGCGTGGGGAAAGGGCAGGCAGAGCTTGAGGGGGGGAAGATGCAGTTGAGTGTCTGAATTGCTCGAAGGCTCGAGTTTCCGCCCCGGGAGCGCCAAGTGCGAACGCGTCGCCCGGGCTCGTGTTTCATAACTGAAAATGCTGCATGCTGCAATAGTTTCAGGCACTGCAGTATGCCAGGGTGAGGCCCAGGGGAGGGATAATTAGTGTGACGGCACATTATTTATTAAGTCTTAAATTTTCTATGCTAGGCATCGGGAGGAACAAGTCAATAAATCAAGCGCTTGGGGTTTTATTTATTTATTTAGATGACATTTCCATCGCCAGTATTTCCAGGATCACCAAAGACACCTCCACTGACACATTGAAAATGAGTTGGAAAATAATAATATCTTTTTTTTTTTTTTTTTTTTTTTTGAGTGCCTAAATACAAATTGTTGTGAAAAATTTGCAATGTGAAGAGGGGAAGAAATGCTTCCCCTGAAAGAGAGGCGGGT
>JAOEGS010012275.1:21917-36692 GCA_025447755.1 Corythornis vintsioides | reverse complement strand
AAGGTCACAGCTGGTGGGAGTCTTTGCGATCCCACGAGAAGGAAAATTCCAGGCAGTAGTTATTTTAGCATCCACAAAATGCCACTACAATGGCAGGGAACCTCAGAAGGATGTCAGAAAGCTGCATGAATAGGTAAATCTGAGCTTCGGAGTAACTGACCATAATGAATCTAGGGGAAATAATCTGAGCCATCTCTGCATGCACTGAGCTTGGACCAGGCATAGTTGGATTCACTCTTGACAGTTCTCCAATATCATTAGTTCAATATGCAGCAGCAGCCAAAAGAGGCTTGCAAATACTGGGCATCATCAGAAAAGCTATTCAGAATGGGACATTTATCTTCTTTCCTCCATGTGAGACCTTGGGATACCCCACTCTGGGAGTGGGATGCTCCTGGATGGGAGTGTAGATTCCAGGTACTCTAGCTTTGCCTTGCAGCTGTGGATAGCTGCTGGGTGATGCTTTCACACAGCAAATTAGGGAAAGAAGAGGTTAATCTTGGCTTTGAGAAAAAGGGCAGCCAAGCCTGGAGATGATACCATAGCTTACAGCATTCACAGAGGCTCTGACCAGGAGAAATGAACTGTCACAAGCTGTTAAGCTACAGAAGGTGGAAGAAGCTTGTCAAAAGACAAGCTCTGTGTCTACATCTGTACAAGTTCCTGGAGGCCTGGTGGAAAGCATTGCTCCTTTCCCAAAAGGTACAGGCTGAGAGGCAGACCCTCTGCCACAACTGAGGCTTGTGTGAGGCACCTGTGATGTGCAGAGTTGCAAGCAACATTTTCTAGGAGCAAAAATGACATGTTTGACCATCATGGGGGAAAAAAGTAGCGAGGAGGTCTGTCAGCACTTGATTAATGAAGCATTTCCCTGTGGAGAGATCTGTGCACAGCTTTCTGCCAGAGACCCTGGCGATGCCAAGAATGAGACACGGGATCAGCACCTCTTCCAGAGCTGAGAAATACAAAATCCAGCAAACAAACAGAGCCAGCTTCACTGATAATTTCCAAGGGAAATTGCACATATCCGCACAATTCACTAGGCAGCAAAAGTTAGAGCAAAGAATATTCTTGGGTGAACAGTGTCATAAGCCCGTGTTTTAATAATAATTCACAGTTTATTTCGTGGTCTGGGTGAGGAGGCCAGTGCATATCCTCTCACTGGGCTTGCTCCAGGTTAGTTGGAAGGTGGGAGCTTTGACTGATATGTAGCAGGAGGTTTAAGTTGAAGGCAGCAGCTGGGACCACCTGAACCTCGTGCCCACCCTCTGGTGTGTCCCTCCAGGCAGGGACAGCAGATTATGTCCCACCACACCATGGATTTTGGCCACCTGCTCTTGAGTTGCTCCACCCCAAGGCAGAATATTTCCTTGGCTCAGGAGATGGATCACAACAGGATGGGAATTCCTAATTTAGCACTTGACTGGAAAAGTAGTGGCTTCTGTCCATCTGTTTCTGATCTGCTTCTTTAAGTTACTTGGAGCCTTTCAGCAGCCTGAAGATTTCTCTTTTGTGATGAACTTCTTCCTGGTTCATTCATACTAGGTTGGGGCTGGCGCCTGAGATGGACTGTGAGTGCCAATGCAGTTACTTTTGGGGGGAATCTGCTTTGACTTGCAGGCGGAGATAGTGATTTTCTTTCAGAAAATAGAGCTATAAACCCACCTTGTGCCAAAGAAATGCTATGCAATGTCTGTGTTATGTTGGGGTGTGGGGAGCTATGTCAAAAGAGGATGTTATTTGTCACTCAACTGTCTGAGTGCTGGGAAATGCTCTTTGCTTTACTTATTGAGTGCTTGATTTTTCACCATGGCTGTGTTCTGGACTTAGTTTTACTGCTTAAATTTGCTGAATTTAATTCTGATCTCTAGCTTGCAGGGCTCAGTAGAAAAATATTTCCTTTTCAGTTCAGCTTATAGGTCTGTAGTAAGAAAGAACTGTGGGCAAAGTTGCTAAATGGGCAAATACAGGAATGTGCTTGGGGTAGTTTGTTGCCTCAATTGAGTGTGTATAGCAAGAAAGAGTAAACTAAAAAGTCATGTTGTTAACTGTCCATCTCTCTGACAGGCACCTAGACTGGCACATTAGAAACTTGATGGATAAAATAGACAAGACAGAAGTAGCAGGCTGCTAAATTGCATAAAATACAGCCACAAATTGCAGGCACCAAAAAAAAAAAAAAAAAAAAGGAAGGACAGCTTAAAAAAACATTACAGCTTAAGCATCCATTTCTAGACCAGTAGTTGTGATGCTTGCAAACAGATATATCATTTGAGTCCAAAAGAGATGAACTATTTATTTAGCATGAAGATTGCCCCAGGCAATTGTGAATCGAAGGTTATCTAATGTCTTTGCCATAGGCTATAAGTGTCTGGACAGTTAGCATATGCAAGGGAATTACTCACAGATAAGCATCCAGTAATTTATACTGAGCATTCTGGATAGAAACCTCTTCCGTATCAATTTCTGCCTGCTCTATAAACTGCTCCCATTTATCAAGCCAGATAAATTCACAGAGAGGCAATGAGGGTGTGCTGAGATCTGTGTATACTTTATCAGTTAATATTCACTGAGGTCCCTTTGACATGATTGGAGTAAATCTTCCTCTTCTTTTCTTTGGTTATGACCAGTCTGTAATCTTCCAGGCTAAACATCATTCCAATGAATGAAGAATAATACTGAGATGTAGGGGAAAAAATAATATGAAGAGAGAATGCATTTCATCTCACTTTGGATGTAATGAGACAGTTTAGTATGACATGTCATTTAAAACCAGGTTTTTCTTTTTAATAGATTCAGTATCTCTGAAGAAGTGACTGACAGATCAGTGCATGACATATTTCTGCCAGGAAAAAAAAAAATATATAATTGAAGCTGACACAACCTGTGATGTGGCAGAGTCGCAGTGAGCTTCGGGAAGACAAAGGGACGAGTCCTTCTCCATCAGGTAAATACCACAGACCTGAAGGCATACAAATTAAGCTAAAAGTGTCAAAACCAGTGTCTGTTAGATCAGGAGGTGCTTATGGTGCCTACAACTTTTATCTGCAACCTGTAAGAGGTTCCCTGCAGTGGAGGCAGCCCCAACAATGTGCCCTGAGCAGTAAAACACCCCAGGATTTGTTCATCCTTTCTAAGGGCAACCTCCTGCCATTGGCCAGAAAATTCCTACTCCAGGCCCTGCATTCCCTGTGCAATGGCTGCCACAAGGATACCAGCTGAGGGAATCTTTGAGGTTTTTCTTTCACCGGGAAAAATCTACTGAGACTGGGAGTCTGCCGAGGACTGGCCGGATCCCAGTAGCTTTATGTTGTGCTGGCTGCCAGCAGCCCGCCCCGAGCTCTCCAGAACGAGCACACGGCTGTTTACTCAAACCAGACAGATGCTCTGCTCCTCTGGAGTGTGGGTGAGGACTTCAGAGCGCATTGCAAATGCAGACAGCTCCTTTCTTGTGTAACAAAGGTGTACCACCACGATCCCAGACGCCAGAGATGTTGCCACAGACTTGGATGGAGTCCATGCACAGCTCTTAGGAAAAAAAAAAAGGTGTATAATGAATCCTGGCACGCGTGTACTCAAGGCCATCTGTTAATGTGATCTCTTGCCAATTTGTAGAGAGAGGAACCAGTCTCTGCAGGTCATGGATGCCAAGATGAGATGGGCTTAGAAAAGGCACTTGCAGAATGTGCTAATAGCCCACTGTTTATCAGAAAAATCTTCCTTGCAGTGAATGGCATCCAAGGAGGACAGTGCTGTTTTTTTTGGGGTATCTGGGATCACATCACTTGATGCTGGTGGAGTGTTCCTTAAATTTCCTGATGTCTCTGTCCCTGTAGTGAAAACCAGAAAGTTATGCTCTTTCTAAATACAGTAAGAAGTGAACTTCTAACCAGCCTACTCTGAAGGCTGTTTCAGTATTTTTCCTTTTCACTGTGTGGCTAGATTCTCCTTCATGAGGCAAGGATGGAGAGGAACAGATGTATACTTCCTTAGGAGCAAGAACAATGCAGGTTACAGGATGGATAAAGTGCCATTTTCACCTGTAGCAAACACAAAAGCCACCCTCACTCATTAATTGGCCATGCCTGGAGTCTCACTTGCAGGACACCCTCAGAGCAGGAGCCTTCTTTCCCCTGCTAATCTCTAAAGTACTGAACCTAACCTCAGGGGACAGTGAAATAAGGAGGAATAAGCCATGGTTACAGCAACCAGATACCTTAAAAAACCCAGCATGTTGTTGATAAAAAGGGCTCTAAGCAAGTCAGATTTATTTCCCAATCAGTGCCTAGTAATGTCATCATCATACATTTGCATAAGCAGGATGTTTTATGCATTGTTTTCCTTTGAGCAGGTACCTCCTCATTTGTGTGCACTTGCTGATGTGCTCTCTTAACCTGCCACAGGCTTCCCCAAAGCTAGTGTCTGCAAATGCTTCTCAGATAATAATTAGGAGTATTCACCTTCTCTGCATCCTTTTTCCAACAAAGACTTGAAAAATGCAATCAGATTTTTATGTTTTGTGGGTTTTTTTCAGTTTTATCTCTTTTTCTTCCTTGTTCAGGTGCTGGCTGCGTGGAGGGCAGGTGCCTTTTGTTAAAAGACAAGAAGTCTTCTCCTTAGGAAATGTTTATATGCCTTCCACAACACCAAATTGAGGAAATAGATTACCTCTCAGAAAGCCATCTGTTTCAGCATCCCGTGAACTCTCAGGTTGGTTCTTACATTTTTATAAGACATTTGAATCCTCTGGTGATTTTTACCTTTTACCTATCTGCCTGTCACGAAAATCATTCCAAAGACTCAGTGCACCCTTTTAGACTTGTCAGCACCTGGATTTCAACTGTTGTTCTGGGCTTAAGTGTTAAAAATACCACACCTCAAAAACCCACTCCTATTATGTTTTAAGATGGATTGAGCACAGACTAATGAGAACTGGATGAGAAAATGAGAAGAAGTGGGAATTGTAGAAATTGTTACAATTTTTTTTTTTATAGTAAACCAACATTTTCAGTCCCTAAATCAAAAAATATGAGAATAAATTGGTTTCCGTAGATAGATCTATATCTTTCCAATGAAAAAACTGATGTTTTGGGAAGATGGCCAACATAATGTGTGGAAGGACATGTCTTGCTGAGAATACAAAGGGTTTTTTGGAGAAGGGCTCTAGCCTGCCCTGGCACCTATCTCATGCTGGCATGCACACAACTAGCTGCAGAGCTAAAGGCTTTTTCTTGGGATAAGTTGTTATTGGGGAATGTGGATTTCTCCACAACTTAAGAGAGGTTTTTCTCACAGTCCCCTTTGAGCCTTGGAAAGTTTGTTTACTCCAATTACAACTTCTTCAAGTTGTTTACCCTTCTCTACACATGTCAAAGCCACTTAGTCCCTCCTTAAAATCCAGGTGGACCTAAGATGAGCTAATGCCAGAAAATCACTCCTCATATACCAAAAATACCCAATAAATAGTTTTCCAGGCTTGAACACGATACATTTTCTGTAGTAAAATACAGAGTATTTGAACAGCCTGTGCTGGAAATAGAGTTGTCACAAAGTACATAGAAATTACCATTAATTTAAACATGTTGCTTATTTTTGGAGTCATTAGTCAATGCAAGGAATATGATAATGGGATACAAAACTTTTCCCCTCTGGATCACGGGTTACACTGTGATCCAGAGAATTAGCGACTAAAGTAATTAACAGCCTCTCTCTGTTCAGTAGTGTAACTGAAATAGGATTAAGCTTGTCCTTCCGACTCCAAACAGACCAGTGTCTCCATTACCAAAGCCACCAGCACAATTAGCACTAATGGACATCTCCTCCTGAAGAGATATAGCATGTGCGCTGCAATTTTCTCTGTAGAAAAGTTACTTAATTGGTAAATTTTCATCCTGGAATCTAATTGGGTCACTTTTCACCGCAAGAAAGGCTCAGAGTAATGCTCTGTAGTGCTGTGAGGAATAATACAGTGTGGATGAGGGAGATGCCGAGAGGCTTTGGGACCTGGGGAATGGCCTGTCCTCCTAGGAGAGCTGGGCACCTTTCCTATCTCTGTTGCACAAACTTGGGCAAGCTCCCTCATCCCTCTGGGGCAGTTTCCCTTTGTAGCCTTGTTCTCTTCAGTCAGACTGGCAGCTACTTGCAACAGAGACCCTTGTGCCCCACACAACCTTGTTCCCAACATGAGATCCTTGCAGTTCAGCTTTCTTCTGCCCGATTCAGCAGCAACTGTCTAATGGGACCATTATTTTCCCCTCTAATTGAATGATTTCTCTCCCTTCCTCTTTTTTTTTTTTTTTTTTTTTTAAGAAGTGTCTGTGAAATCAGAGCTTTAAAAAAGAAAAATAGATGAACTGAAGCATCCTAAGCAGAAGTGCCAGTACTGTTATTTTTATCAGGGTCTTCTGTGGCTCAGAGCTACATCAGGCAGGAGGTGACCCACTGAATCTCAGGGGTGGGCACAGGCTGCTTACTGTTCAGCAGGAATAATGACAACCAGTCAGACAACAGCATTTTACTTTGCCTCAGATAAAAAACCCATCGTACCTCTGCAGCCCTTTTAGCCAGGGAGATGCCAACACTTAGATTATGCCACACCGGGTGGTGCCCACATTATTATCTGTTTTACAGGCAGAGAAACAGAGAGGCAGAGAAATTAATTGACTTGCTCAGATGAGGTGAGACCAGAGAGAAACCCTAGAGGCGTAATTGCCTGTGCTAAGTCGTGCTGCCAGCACACACATTCACGTCTGGGAGAGGTGTCTGGGGGATGTAAGGCATCCCCAAATCAGAGCAAGAAGCCATGACTGAGGGTACCAGTGAGGTAGGAAACAAGGCTAATCTTTCTGTATCATGCTACAGGCATTAGCAACCTTGTTCTGAGACTGCCTGATATCCTGAGCATTGTTTGAAGTATGAGAATAGCAAAAATCTGATATTTTTTTTTTAACCAAAAAGCTATGAGTTGAGCTGCCAGCCCTCAGCCCCTGCTCTCCAGGTTGGAGGCACCATCGCATCACTTCTGCCCCTCCAGGGCAACTTCAGAGATGTGTCAGTTAATCTTTTTAAGTGTTTTGCCTTCTCTTAGGTAAAAGAGAAAAGGTTTTGTTATATTGTCAGTATCCCACTGAGCCAAAAGTAGCATAAAACCCAGTCTCCTTGTAAACATGGCACAGCAGAATCTGGGCATCTTTGGGAGAGAATCGTCAGCCCTGCGGCCCCGCCGCTGCCTGCCCGGCCTGTTGTGCAAGGGAGATTTTTATGCTGCTTTGGTAGGATAGGAGCTTTTTGTCACTGTTATTAAACAAAGCCGTGCTGCTGAGCATCTCTGCAGGCTGCAAACATGCCTCGTAACCAACGGGATATCTAAGCCTATGCTTTCACTTAGGGGAGACTTTGTTCTCCATTGCCAAATTGAGGCAGAAGGAAAGGAGAGGAGGGAGAGGTTTTCTCTTTCCATTCAGCAGCAGATGACAGAAGAGGCAAAAGTGAACACCAGTCCCTTGCCCACAGCAATAGGAAGTGATGGAGGGTGGCCCCTTGGTACTCCAGTGGAGAGTTGAAGTCTCTGGGAGTTTCACAGAGGTTTGTCCCCATCTGAAGTCCCAAGTTTTGTTGCGCCAAATGGGTTTTGCAAGAGCTCTGCTGCTATGACAATGCAGGAGTGTTGGTTTTCATTGTACAGTATTGCAATGAATGAATAAATCGATAGCAATTAGGGTATATATTTTATTGATTGACATCCCAAGGCAAGTGCTACATTTATTGCCAGGAGTAAAACATACTCCACCATATACCCCAATAACCACAGAGCCATAATTTGATACTGTTAATATATGACATTGTAAATCATGGCACTGCCTCCTCCCATCACCCAGCTCCAAGCACGGTGACACAGAGGCTCTGAGAAGATGACATTTGTCGATCTCGATGCAGCAGCTGGATGTGCTGTATGAAGCTCCTCAGAGATTTTCCCAGAGGCCAAAGCATTTCATTATGTGATTGATCATGGTTTTTCAGCACAGGATTTTGCTGAGGAACTTGCTCTTCCCTATTGCCCTTCAAACCCTTCCCCCATCCCCCTTTACTGGCAGTCGCCCTTTCCTTCACTATTGTCATACAGGATTTTGTCCCCATTCCTTCAGCTTCCCTTCCCACTGGTTTCCCAGTTCCTGTTTCTCAGTCATCACTTTGGTTTGGATAATTCTCATCTCCACTCTGTTCCCATAATTTCATTTTCATTCCCCTCAAAGGTGTTGCTTCTTAGTATAGCCTCTAGTATATTTTTCTGACACCTCACACTCATTTTATGTTACCTGTTGGTTTTTTAACTTCTGCCCACTATTTTTCTTCACTGTCACACTTAGCAGGATATATCCAGTTTGCAAGAAAATTGAGTTCTTAACTTGGGTTTATTAATTGGAAATAGCCAGCCTTGGGTTTAGTTCAAGTAAGCAAGCAGGTTTCAACTCAGTTTCTCTGCAGGTGTCTCTACCCCCTCTCATTTTTTCCCCCCTCATTATTATATTAAAGCTGGTCCTGGCTTTCTTTTTTCTCCTTGATACAGCTTCCCTTTTATTTAGTGGATATTTCCTACTTGTCAATACCCTTCACTTCCCACAGAGCTTTTTCCCTGAGACCATTCCTTGATCTTCCACAGTCCTCCAACTTCTTTGCATTCCTCATTCTGATTTCTGTCTCCCTCCATGGATGACAGCTTTGCAGAGGGACACTCCTGGGAGGTTTGTGCCATCCTGTGTCTGTGTAAGCTTCTCTAGCATAGCAATCACCAGCTTTTCTTGGCAGGGATAAGGTGAGGGCTTTTGGACAACTGCAGTCCACGGGGTTATCTTAGCTAGGAGCACTTGCAGTACTTGTCAGGGAATTAATTTGTTTTAAGTCAGGTTTCAGCAGGGCTGTGTTGGAAGCAGAGGACTTCTGCCAGCTGCTCGACAAAGACTGGCAGAGGAAGGCTCCTCTTGCCAAGCCCTAGAGCCTTCTCTGCTCTGGTCAGACTCCAGCTAATTGCTCTGTGACCGACAGAAGAAATGCAAGAGCATCAGCATTTTATAGACCTGTACCCAGGACCTGCCAGGGCTTTGCACTCTGGTGTTAACTCTGGGGCTACTTCTCACGAACCAGAGGTGGAGGACACTAAGCAACAGAAACATAGGGAACCAGATTAAGTAGAGGAGAGACAAAAGAAGGTGTAGGTGGCCTCAGAGAGAGTTCCAACAACTCACTGTGAAAACCACATCCTCCTCCTTCCCTGCAAGAGGGCACATCTGAGAGCCATAGTTCCTTTATTAGGTTGAAGCAGTAGGGGTTATTTTGAAATTAATTTTTAATGAACATGTTTTGTGTCTGATTTACTTCTATAGCCTAGTGACTCAAAGATATTTTGGTAATTTCTTGTGTTGTGCCCCTACAGCCATGTACTTGAGATGGGTCCTACCTGGATGTACATGAGGTCATTTTTGGTCCCACAGCAACGCATAAAGGTATTGCTAAGACTTTGTTTCTGCATAAGGTGCCAGCAAATAACAGATGTAACACAAACACACAGGTAAAATTCCGTTCTCCTTGTCTATCTTCTCTTGTATATGAGTATCCCAAGCTCATTTGCTCCTGGCTTTATTTTGGTCTACTGTCTCAGCTCAGGGGTCCTCCTTACCTTCCTGTTTCAGCAATAAAAATTTAGAATAAACGTCTGCAACATCTAATCCTGTGTAATTCCCTTAGCTGGTTTTAGCTCAAAGCCACAGTGAAGAAAGAGAAGAAAAAAAGAAAAAAAATTTCATAAGCTTAGTGCCAGGTTTTCTGTGCTTCAGTGGCCAACCCCACCTTGAAAGTTAATTCCAGTCTCCATCTACAGTATCCTTTCAAGTCTTGGTTGAACAACTCCAACTGTGAATTTAACTCCACTTCTCTAACTAAGACTGACTTCTGGACACTTGCTAAGTTATTTTGATTAAAATATCACATTACTCATCCTACCCTTATGTCTAAACATTGATCAGGTTGTAAACAGATATTCAGAAACTGTTAAAATAGAAATAGAGCATCACAGTAGAAAACCACTCAAACATGAACTACCATCATAAAGCTGTATCTAAGAGCACAAATATGAGCCATGAATGAATAAGGAAAGAGATTATAAGTAGTGCAGAGATGTTACATCTAAATGCAATGTTAGCGAGATCAGTTTTGGTACTTTCTTCAGTTTGGGCATCTAAATCTCAAAGATAGATGCTGGAAAAAAATTGAGACTGCTCCAGGAATGATTTAAGATCTCGAAAACCTGCTTTATTTTGAGAGGCTTAAACCCTAATCTATTCAGTTTATCCACCAGAATGCAAAGAGCTCACTCAGTCACCGTCTGCAGCTTTCCACTTGGGTTAGAGATTGCTCACATTTACGGCTCTTTAATCTTCTCACAGTGGGAGCTGATCCTGGATACACTCAGACTAGCAATATGGTATACTTTAGCAGTGTAGGTAAATAAGCCTTTCAACAGCTGACCTACAGATGTGATGAAGTTTCTGTCACTTGAGATCTTTAAATCAAGGCTTAACATCTCTTTAGAGGGTTTGCAGTAGCACAGGGAGGACTTATAGGCATGCCTGCAGTCTAGATACTGCTGGAGGAGGTTCTGCGGTCTGGTTAACAAATGCTGTATAAATAAATTAGCACAGTCATTGCTTCAGGCCTTAGAAGTCTATTAATACTTTCAATACCTGATTTTTGAAATAATCATGCCTTCCTCTTACAAACCACACGCCTGAAACGGCGGTCAGATTATGAGTTAATTATGCTCACGAACAGCTCTGGATTGTACAACTGAGAAATCCGAGGCATCAAAAACTTAATTGGCTTTTCCAAGGGCATCCAGCAAATCACTGGCAAAGCCAGGCACTGAACCCAAGGGAGCTGGGGAGCTTCCTCACTGCATCTCACACTTCCAGCTGCTAATAAAAGTGATAGCATCGGGTAAGAAGTGAGGGCTTTTGAAATCTCCTGAAGGGCAGGGGTTTGACTCTGCATTTATCTGATTCTGTGCCAAGGGGAATATCTCCCCAGTGACAGCCCCTCAATTGTAATTGATGATCCTGACTCCTGACACAGATGTGCCATATCTGATCACCCCACCCCTGAACTGTTCTGATGGACAGACTTTTATTTGGATGGAGGAAAGATGGTGATGTTCTGCACCCCTGCACCTCAATTTTAGCAGCTGAATGGACTTGTTATCATGTTCTGCTTCTTTTTTTTTTACCATATAATTTGTTGTCTTTAATATTGTTCGTTTAATTTCCCAGATCTATTCAGTCATCAGAGGTTAAGCAGCCTTGGTTTATATACTAAAGAAGGCAGCAATTAGTTCTCCCACTCTGATTCTAAATCAGAGTTGGGAGGTGATGAGGTAACTTTGTCCCCAAAGCTGCTGCGAGAGGGTGGCACAAACACCCCAGTGCCTTGCACAGCTCCACAGTGATCACCCACCTTAGAGAAAAGGATTTCTTTCCACCACACAAGCAATCAAGTGAACATCCCTGAGGGGCCCAGCTAAACATCTGCTCTCAACAAAAGCTGGGGGGGAAAGCTGCAAGGTTGGCAGCATTGCTGCAGCCCAGGCAGGTGCCCAGGGATTGCTTTGTGGAAGGACAAAAGGACCCAGGAGGGACAGTGCTGGGAGTACGACTAGTGCATGTCACCTCTGCCTGGCAAACCCAGCAGAGAAGAAAATGTCATCGAATTGGCCTGTCAAAATGACAAAGCTGAAAAAGCTTCCATGCAGCTTCCATGAATGCAGAGCAGTGCAGAAATTCAAGTTGTTGGCAAAAAGCTCAAAGGAGTCTGCTGGGAGCAGAGCCCATGAGTGTGCTGAAATGTGGGGAGGGAAAACACCATCCCACAGCACTTATCCTGGTCTGGCCAGGAAAAGTCCCTCCTATAGTTTTTCATATGTTGTTTTGTTTCCAGATGAATTAAAGTGAATATGACACATAAGTATCTCTGAATCCTATGGAGACCATTCTTCAGCTTACCACAACCTTTCTGCCGAGAAGGTAATTCTGCCAGTGGGCCCTCACTTTGCCCTAGCACACTGCCGTGCACCCACCTGAAATGCTCTGTCTTTGCCTTTCATATTTTAGACTCTTTCAAATAGATTTTCTATTGTATCTTCTTGCTTAGTCATCATTTAGCCAACAAGAGTAGCTCTGCCTCATCTGTCACTATTAATCACCCCTTCCAGACCTGAATATTTTTCACTCCCCTTCTGTGAGCTCTCCTTGGTTTATCAATATCTTCTGAGACTGGACCCATATTCTAGTCTCCATTACAGCCTCTGGGGATTACTTTGAAATGTTTTGGGGAAAAAAAAAATCAACAACCAGTAAACCAAGGTTGTGGCTATTACAAACAGCCCCTAGCTTGACTGAGTCCTTTAGGATTGTGAAAACTTTTGAAAGGAAACCCTCAAAGTGCTTGAGGGTTGGAAAGGTGAGCTCATTGTGGCATTTCTGACCCAGAAGCCCTGTTTTGATTTATTAGGATTCCAGAGCATATTCAGGTCCTCAAAATCTTTAGGTCCTTAAAGCCCCTTGAATCCCAAAGTAAAAGGAAGAGCCTAGTTGCTTTTGAAGATCATGCCTCCAGGGTTATTATGCCTCAGCCATCCAGCTTGGAGAACTCATACTTGCATTGAGCTTAAATACAGTTTTCCAGGAGGTTAACCAAAATGGACAAATTTCAGTAGTCTCCATCACTTGGTGGTGAGATGGGGTACCTTGGGGAAGGAAAGCATCAGTCATGAATAAAGAATTGAAGTAAGTGAGGAAATGTCCAGGTCTGTGTTAGATTGGGTGATGAAAAGTTCCTTTCTGGCTTTAAGCACTACTTCTCTGTGAATCTGTAAAATGGAGGTAGCAGCCATCTCTTCCCCACAGGGCTATTTGAAGAATAAAGAAGGCCAGTCCATGGATGGTGAAGTAATCAGGGCTTCTCTAGATATGTGAGATAGTTAGATTGACTCTACCCCTGCAAAAGCAGCAGAATCATTTTGTGCAAGACTGGTGATAAATTGAATGAGAAGGCTCATGCAGCCCATCTATAAACAGCTGGCCTCTGCAGAGGCTCCAGCAAACAAATGCTGTGAATGAAGTCACAAGATAATCTCTTTTCACAGAAAAAGAAGTTCTCTCTTTCCCCCTTTCCCCTCTTCTATATGGGGGGCCATCAAAAAGCAAACATCATGGCAGCTTTTTTGAAGCAGTTGTTTTCTAGCCATGCTAACTCACTCACCTGTTGGTTCTTCAGCCTGTTGGAAATGGGGTTAAATCTAGGAGGTGAAAAACAAAAACAACCTGAAAGTGCTGTGAATATACACCCAGATGAATGAGGAGCATCAGATGGCAAAACAGACGACATCCAATGTCAGTTCTCTCCTCCATCCTCTTTTCTGAGCCAACCAATTCCCTCCAAATTATAAAAAAAAAAAAAAAAAAAAAAAAGGCAACAAACCATGCTATTTTTGCCTTCCTGATTAGTTTGTTTTAGTAAATCCCACTTCACAGATAGACCCAGCTCGCTTTAATTAGCTTTGGCACATTGACAACGAGAGGGAAGAAAACACCACAGAACGGTACTGTCCGGACACACATCGCCAAGCAGTGACAAAAATAAACCATTTTGCTACATAGCAGCTAAGAGCTTCCTGACTGCCTGCTTTTATCCCAGTAAGCCTTCCACCTAGCTGGTGAAATTAGTCTGAACAATCCAACGTTTCACTGAACAAAATCTATTTTTCATCTCTTCCTAGTAAAATGTTCTAAGCCCAGCAAAGTCAGTGGCTATTTGGAGTTGGTTTTGCTTTGAATTTTTTTTTTTTTCCTCCCCCTTCACAGTCTCCCCCTGGTTCCCACATCCCATAGTACATTCTATCTCCTGCCTGTTCAGGGCAATCTGGTCATTGCTAGGCAACATGTCATCATAAATATTTCATCGGCAGAGGAGCGTTCAGAGCTGCAGCCAAAAGTCTTTATCTGGAGCTGCCTCCCCAGTCCCTTTTGCTTTTCTACCCTCAGGGGTGCACATGTGCAGCAGCTCTGGACACCATGTGGCAAAGGGATGACCAGGGCTAAGGCAAGCCAGGAGCACTATTGGGAAGAGCTGGGGGCTTCTCACCCAGCATTATGCCTGACTCAATGCACAGGAGTTGTTGCAGGCTGCCTTTCAGTTTCAGTAGCTGGAGAAAGCTGGTGCACCCTGCCTTGTGCAATGTACAAGCATTTGGAATAGCTACTATTCCTTGGAAGCAAGTTTTTGGCAATTTGATGACAATTTTAAGCATAAGTGTGCATAGTAGGGAGAACTAGAGTGGGAAGACTGAGCCTGTAGATGTTCCTGACCCCACTGAGTGAGCACTCAGCATCTTGCAACAAAGCAAATTAGAAACCCAAATCAGTCTGTGCAGTGCCACAGGCACATTCATCCTTACTTCCAGGGCTTCCAGGGCTCTCTATGCCAAAATAGCCACATCTCTCATAAATTTCACTCCCTGTCTTCTTCTCTTTGGAGAAGAATCCCACCTGGAAACTGTCATACAAGAAACACCAGCTGCTGAAGTTCTGGAGCTGACTGAGAAGGTCTTGCTTGGAAGTTGCATCATTTTGTCAGTAGAGCCTTAACCATGGAGAGAGCCCTCCCTCGTGCAGTTGTCTGTCACACTGTAATTTTTTTTCACGGTTACCTTATCTAAAATTAACCTGGCCT
>JAOEGS010012275.1:9766-21817 GCA_025447755.1 Corythornis vintsioides | reverse complement strand
AGAGCCCTCCCTCGTGCAGTTGTCTGTCACACTGTAATTTTTTTTCACGGTTACCTTATCTAAAATTAACCTGGCCTTCCTGTCTTTCTGTGGCTGATTTTTGCTGCTATAAGAACTACTGAATCAGTACAAGGAGCCTGGTACTAAAGTTGGACTGCTCTACGTGGTAGGCTGCCTGATTCCCAACTGTGACTGCAGAATGGGGGTCCAGAATCCCTGGTGACCCCTAAAAGGGTTTGTGTTAGCAGGTGTCTTCTCAGAGCCTGTCTGTGGATACAGCAATGGAAGTTTTTAGAGGAAAGCAGCTACATGGTGACCTCTCTATGGCAGAAGTTACCTACATTTGCCAAAGAAGATGCGCTAAGAGAGTGCCTTTGGGTGACACAGAACAGCCTAGGAGGGAGAATTACAGCATTTTGGAAGACACATCAGTAAGATGCTGCTGATTTTTGCAAGCAGCAAAAGGATCTGGCTTGGGTCCCACCAGGGTTCAAACTCAGGCTGAGGCAGGATCCAGTGCCTTACACAGAAATATCCTTTATATTGTATGTAAAGAAAATTCTTGTTGACCTAAAAGCAACATACCTATTCATTCACACTGCCCTTAGCAGCTTATCAGCTACTCCTTTAACTCATGATTTGGAAAAAGGTTTTGTGGTCATGACACCCTAAGAGGTCTCAGCCCTTCTCCAGATGAGCACCTTCCTCCCCTGCTTGCAGAGGAGACCTGGCACCAGGACTTTTCCTCCAGGCTGCTTTGCAGTAAAAACCCTACCCCAGCCTCCCTGCAGGACTGAGCTACACCTTTGAGGCACCAGCTCATCCAAGATTTGCTCGACAGATGGAAGAGCAATGGAACTTGTCAGATTAAGGGAGTACTCCTCTGTCTAGACTCCCTGTCGAGCCAAATACAATCTTAAAACAAATGACCGGCAGCAACAGACTAATGTTCACACCTGGATGTTAACAGGAGTGAAAACAAGGGCAGAGATGTACTTTGAGTTTATCTATTTGTTGCCTTTTTGCCCTATGAAGTGAACTTGTGGCTGTTTATGGAGATGTGATGGTGCAGAATTTTGCCTGCTCAAAGAGCAAGCTCAGCACCAGGTAAGTGCTGCCTCCTGTGGGGGTGGGAAAACCATTACTCAGGCAACAGTGTTGTACCTCTGATTGGGATGCTTTCATCACATCTGCCTGCGATCATCAATCAAGATTTTTATCTCTTTGCAAGCCAAGAAATAGGTGAGGTTGGAATAATTCCTCTGGAGAGATACTGCTAGGTGAAAGAAGCAAACAAGAAGGATATGAATATATTTCTAAGCATGTGGGAAATGTAATGATTTCTGATCAAAATCTCAGTGTTTTGTAGCTCTGTGATTTTTTAATTTTAAATTCTTTAAGGGGATTTTATTGCCGGAAAAATGTGTACAATAGTTAAACATATAGAAGGGATCTGATGCAAAGCCAGATTTTCATTAAGTGAAAGACATAGAGACAGGGAATTTATCCTTTCCCAGTCTTTCTCCTAAGATCTTAAGTACAGTGCCAGTGCAGTGGTACCTACTGGATGTCTCTAGCTAAGTGGTACCAGCTGATCTCAGTTTAGCTAAGAGGAGCCAGCTCGTTAGTGAGAGTATTTCACCCCTGCCCAGAGGAGGCCAAGCTCTTGGAATGGTGACACTACAGTGAGCATAAGGAGAGACCTGAGGCTGCTCCAAGACATGACTCAGCTATGCTGCAGACAAAATGTCTCCAAGCATGGGTTTCTGAAGTGACCAGAAAGCTCCTGCTGGGCCACCTGGGACCTACATGGTACTAGACAGGCTGGCACAGCTCTTGCAGGCTTCTGAGGAGGTGGCTGTGCACGCAGAAACCATGAGGGACATGCCACTTGCTCTGCTAAGCATCACCCTGGAATTTGATGGTGCTGTGCTAACAACTGAAACTGTAAGTCTATGCTTCTGGAGCATTGTTAATCCTGCCAGTTTTTCTCCTCACCTCCTTAAGGCTGGTTGTGAGTGCACGATGTGTCGAGATGGCACAGCCTGACGTGGTTGTTCTTTGCAGACTTCTGTCTTTTAGAGTGTCAGCAATGAGCAAAGGGGATGTTAGAGCTCATCACCATGCAATTAAAATTAAGCCAAGGTGTGTCTCCAAGGTGCAAAGGTGTAAGAGGCATCAAAGGAGCCTTGCAGGGGAAAAATAATATATGTAAACTTCCAGGAGGCTCCACGTGCATGCAGCTCAGATGCCAATAGTGCAGATGCTGCCTGACTCAGAGCTGGCTGATACAGCTCTGCAGAGCACTGAATTATGCTGTATAGACACAGCCACAGAGACAGCAGTAAAATGTTGTAGACCCGGGCAGCTGGGGAGCTGAGACAGGCTCCTCTCAGTCTGCTGGCTCACACAGAAGGATAGAGGAAGCAAGACCCTGAGTGTGAGGAGAAGCACTCAATGCTATCCTGAGAGCACGAGGACATGGGTGGCATTGATAACATGGGGCTCATCTATCCTGGGAGTGCTCTGGTGGGAAGAAATGACCTTTAGGAGTCATGGTAATCCATTACGCTATGGAGGAACTCTGGGGATGAATTGTAATTGGCCAACTAATTGTGATTGGTTTTCAAAGTATGTTGAAATGGTAACCAGAGATCCTGAACTTTCTCAGAAAGGACATGTCTGTGACCAGAAGGTCTTACTTTTTTATATATGTAGGTATAAAAGGATGGTTGTACTCAGCTGCAGCAAGGATCTGCTTTGTTCTGGCCTCTGTAACAGTGAGGAGCAGCAGAAGCTTTTAGCATAGGAAGAGAGGAAACCTCTGTGTCCTTTTACCTTTAGGCAATAGTAGTGTATGCACTTCTTTGGGTAATGTTTATCTCTATTTATAATGGCTCTTGACAGGTTTTTGTGGCCATGAATATTTTTAGCCTTCATGTAATCCTGGGGTAATATATTCAACAATTCAAATATGTGTGCAAAAATAATTTTTTCTTTGCCTAACTCTGCAATTTGAGAATTTCATTCTATGGTCCCGTGTTCTTTTGCTGTAGGAACAGTGAATAATTGTGTCTTGTTCATCTTCCCTCTGGCACAGTTTGCTATGATTCTACAATTCCCCATTCTCCTTGATTTTTCTGTGTAGCTTGATCACCATGTGGGTAGGGTGATCTAGCCACACTTCATCTGCCTTGTGCAGCAGTGACAGTGGAGGGATGTGGGTGTTACCACAAGTCAGTAGACCCTAAGTTTGTATAGCTTACACAACTGTCTGTTCCTTCAGACCTCCCCTGTCATTGTTGTCCATACTGGATACATCAAACCTGGCATAGATATGCCTCTCAAGATTGCAGTTTATTTCCATTAGATAGGACAGGACTCCAGTTCAAAGAGTCACTCTTTTAGTGGTGGTGGCTGAGATATGAATGTCTAGAAATGTGACATGTAAAGGTAGGCTGGAGGCCCAGCTGGTATTTGAAGACTAGATATTGACTGCTAACTGCATCTCAACATGGGAATTGTATGCTTTGAAAACCCCTAATTTTCAGAAATACCTGACAACTATGCTAACCTTTAACTGACTTCAAAAATTAATTCAGTCTGGAAGTACTCTGCAAGCACACAGCCCATTATTGACACCTTTTTTTTCCCCCCTGTACAATACCAAGAAGAATTAAGACAATGGTAGTTTTTTGCTCCAAGCAATCATCTATAATACACGGTGCAGAGCTGAATCCTTGCCTGCCTACTTCTGTATTGTCAAACTCAGCTGAAGTCAATGTTTAGCTTTGCAGAGCAGCCAGCCTCAAAATACCCACAGCAATCTGTGTATTGTCACCCCCAGAGTAAAATAGTTGCAGATAGTGAGGGCAATTCAGGGCTGAACCCATCCTGTGTCTCAGCTGGAGAAGCCAATCATCTTGGCTTAATGAATGCTGTGCTGAGGATTATGCATGGATGCAGGAGGGAGCATCCTAATTCTCCACTAGCAATGGACTGATTGCACTTTTTCTGAAAGATGCAGATGAAGGGAGTTCTCCCTGGCCCCAGAGTTCAGAGGAATATTTTTGTGTCAGGATTTTGGCCACATTACAACATGTGATTTGGGAGAGCAGTCTCACCTGCTGCTAACTTTGTGTAATGGAGAAATTCAGACTTACAATGAGGTCACTATCCATTGAAATTTCTGTTCAAATTGTCACCTTTAATTAAATCATTTCATGTGTTTGGAGGACTAGCCAGCTCCAGTACAGTCTCTTTGAAGGGAGTTTTGTTTGTTTTGTTTTTTTTCAAATATTAGACCATTAAACAAATGGTTTCTTTTTATGCCAGCTGAGATCATCTCTTAGAAGACACACAAGAGAACTTTTTGTTTCCCCTCATTATGTGCCATGGGAAGGCACAGGGAATGATGTGTATTGCTGAGCAAGGCATGGTGTGTGATGCAGAGAGGGTGTGTTGGGGAAGTATGTGGTCTCTAGTAGTGTAGCACCTTTTTCCTTTGAATAGGGGAGATAAATTCTGGATGGAAAACTTCCCATTGACTCTGTGGTCCGTCTTTATTCTGTGTAGTCTGGAGTCAGCCTGATACAATCTTCAGTGGTCTTGTCCTTCCAGTTTTAGGGTTATGTCCATTTCCATCACTTATAAGATTGCTCCTTTGTTGATGACTTCCATTTAGCTCAGACTCATTTGATTTCATTTCACCCCACCAGTTATTGTCTTGCTTTCTCTAAAGAGAAATCCAAGCAGGACAGTTTAAGAGCCTATATTGTGACAGAAGAGATGGGATAAGAATCATTAAATCACTAGAATAATCGAGGAGAGAGCTCAAAGCTAATGTCAGAGGAGCAGACAGCTTACTCCTGTGACCTTCTCTCAGGTCATCTTTGCCTACAGCATTTCCCAAGTTCCTCTCTACTGTGGTGGCTGAGTCCCTTGGCACTGCCTCAGCAGACCAGCAATTCTTACCAAGGATTAGTGACTCGGGTGACAAAAGGCAGAAGTCCCTGGGTGTAAAACGACTGCCCTCCATCACTGTAGCATCACAGAGGAGGGGTTGCATCTTTGCCGATAAACTGAAGCCAAAATACACTTGGAAAACAAACTGACTTCCAACCAGGAGAAGAACATCCCTATTTGTTACCAAAAAAAAAAAAAAAAAAAAAAAGGAAAAACCTCTTTAGCCACATTAGTGAAGCGAGATGTCCAAGTGTTCTCTTTAATCCTCCTTAGTCATGGAGTTGCTGTTTAACATTTGAATAGAGCTTCTAATTAGAAAGAAGAGACACACACAACCTCACCCTGCTGAGGAGGTGAATTCTCTGCTCCTACCACTCTCTCCTGCATACACTGCCCTGATTAGGGCTTGAATAGGACAGTGATTAAAGAGGCCACTGCCACTTTGCAACCTCACTGCAATAGCAGAGCTACATTCAAGGATTTATTTTCAACGAAGACTTGAATAAATGTTCCGCAAATGTGAGCCACTCCTGCAGAATGAGAAAAGCTTTTAAACACTTCTGAAGCACTTTTCCATCTTGCTCGTTGCTTTATCGGGCTGATCCCTGCCTGTGTAGAACATGCCCTGTTTGACCATAATGTATTTCAATTAGGATCACAGTTTAAGCATATGTATTTCACTTGTTCATCTACTTCATTATTCAAAAAGCAGCTGAAGCCTGGTGAAAACCTGAAAACTGTTGTAGAAAAATCACTTCTACCTTCTTGGGCAGAAGTGGTTTGTTTTAGTTCTTCCATCCATTATGTAATTTTTTTACACTTACTAATTTGCAGTAGGCCTAACCAAAGTCAGGGCTCTGTTGTGCTTGGAACTATCCACATTTAAAGACCATGTTCCTAATCTCCTTGGAGTTTTTGATCTCTGCTTGAGCCAATTATATCAAAATACTTTGAAAGCCAGCTTTTCTATGCCTGACCACATTATGGAACTGGGGAGCAAAATGATCATGATTGACCTAAGCCTTGTTGGAAATGGGTGTGCAGCTGCATATTCACCAGGACCTTGTGGTTATATAGCACTGGCAGCTGAATTCCTCCTGCAGCAGCTTCAGAAACGACAGCCTCCAGCTGTATTGCTGCCAATCCATTAAAGCTTCTCTTCCCTCAGCTTAGCAGTGCTGCTTCTTTGCACACATGTGTTGATGGTGGCTTTGAAGAAGGATGCCAGAACCTGCTTGAGTGTAACTGAGGCCCAGGTCCATGTTTTCATCTGAGGAGGAGGCAGCATCCACATAAACCCATCTTTCAGGATCCTTTGTCTCCTAGAGATGCTGATTTAGGACAGTGGGAGACCTCCTGCAGCACAATGTGTTGTGGGCACATTTTTCCCTGCAGACATTAAGTTGGGTAAAGGGCGATAGGAAGTGTTTTGTGGCCTGCAGGATGTGGAACAGGTGCTTTGTAGACCCTTCTGCACTAAATTCCTTTCGTTGTCCTCATTTTTCTAAATAGAACTGCAAAATCATCCTTCTCTCAGAACTAAAGACATTTTCATAAATGGGACCTTGACAATGTTTTCCATCCAGGTACCCAAAATTAGGCTTTGTGATACATGTGGACTCATTATGAGGAGTAACTGAGCTCTTGGAGCTTGAAATCATTACCAGACTATATGGAACAGAAACATAAGCAGGTGAAAAGGGAGAGGCTAAGCTTGCAGTGTAAGATCAATGGATCTGATTCAACTTTGGGAGAGAAGTAGAAAGATTTTTACATAGAGCTATAGAAAGAATCTCTGAGGGAGACTTCATTTCAAAAGTGTCTTTTCTTTAGTCTTGGGCCATAAGCACCTAAACAGGCAAAAAGGCAACTAGATGGAACTACCAGCTCTGCCCACTCCAGAAGAAAACTCATCAAAATCATAGTCAGCTCCACGTCTCCTCCCTCCTGTCATAGGCAGATGCCAGCAGCAGATACAACTCCAAGCTATGTCTTGGGGTGCACTAACCCCTGAGCCTGCTCTGAAAAACTCCTCTGCAGTTGAGCACCTCTCTCTTGGCTTTACAATGAGGTCTGGTTTGGAAGGTGCCAGCACAGCTGAATCCACCAGACAGCAAAGAGCTGGACAGTAAATAATGATGGTTTACCTCTCTGGCATTTATTTTATCTGGCATCCAGAGTGGTTTACTGAGTGTTGCTATTTCCAAAAGCAAGAAAGTGAATGTTGTCTGAGTCTGAGCACCTGTATCACTCAGATCAAGCTAAATGCAGAGCCACAGCCCTCAGCTACAAATCCCTCCAAGGCAATGTCCTAAGCTGACTAGGAGGTGACCCCTATGGCATAGAGGCCACAGAAACCTCCTCTGCTGCAGTTCTTGTCAGGACCTGCCAGCCACACTACTGAGGCTCATTAGAGAGGTAGACAGTGCTCCCTTGGTCTGGTCCATCACTTGGTGCCACAGGAGCTCCAGGTTGCATCAAATGCCTGCAACTGTCAGAGCAAAATGGAAAATGGTTCAATTGACTTGACATTTAACTTCCCACAGCAGCAGCATGGGAGGAGAAAGGCAGGGGAGGAAGGGCACAATTTGTTGCAAGACCCTTTGTGAAAGAAGAAGCAAAATGAGGTGGCAGACACACCTCCCCATTTAGAGTTTATCTGCAGGAGCCTGAGTTCATGCACTCCAGTAATGATCATCGTATAAATGCAAAAACATCTCTGCCATTTAGCAGCTGTTTCCTGGATTTCAAGATAGCTTGTTCTTATGGGATAGAGAGTGACAATCTCCTGCACAAGTGCAGCAGAAGGACATGCAAAAAGGCCTCTCCTTGGTCTGTCTCTGTCCCCCAGGAGCTTTGCATCCAACCAGCTAGCTCTGGAACTGTTCATGCTCAACAGCCAAGCAAAAAAAAAAGAAATTTAGATGAACCATGATGCACTGGAAACTCGCTAACCTCTAACAGATCTGCTCTCTGGAAGCCAGCACTCATCAGCACCCTGCCTGACTAGAGAGGTCCTGATAGGCAGGTGAACCCATACTGTGGTGTCTCATGAAAAGGCAAGAGCCTCCTGTACCTGGTATATTTCCTCTCTTGATATGTGTGGCTTTGGGGGTCCTGGTGTCTTTGATTGAAAACCAGAATTCCCAGTGACACCCTTCCCCCTCCATTACCTTCCTCATGCCTCAGCTATTCTGGGATTATGCCCTGTCAGGACCAAGGGCTATTCTTGGACCACTTTGTTTATCACACTCTTCACTGACAGCTCCTGCTGTTGCAAAGCAAGGAGGGGCAGCAGGAATAATTTCTCAAGACAAAGCGAGAAGGGCCTGTGGTGCTCTCTGTTCAGATGATCTAGCTCCAGAGAGCAGCGGCTGAGTTGCGGCAGCAAAGTAGGGAAAGAGAGTTTGGAGTTTAATGCCTCTGATGGCAAAATCTCCAGCAGCTGAAAAATCGATGGAGCAGTGGAAAGTTGTTTCCAACTAGAAAAAAAAGGAGAGTTTCAAGTGTGAGATGAGGTGGAAGGTCTCTGTCTTAACTGTTAGGCACCCACTATGCATGCAAGGATGTTTTTAGTGACAAACTTGCTCTCTTTAGGAAGGGACATGTTTCCATCCCATGCTAACAGGAACTAAATTACTGCCCACTGGCACTGGGAAGACATACGAAATAAATTGGTCAGGGAAGCCCTTACTTTTAAAAGTCAAAAATAACATGGCATATAATGTAAAGGTCAAAGTTGAGCGTTGAAGGCTTGTGACTCATACGCAATCTAAATTCAAGTGTCATAACAGTGCAATCGTGGAGAAAATTGCTGCAAAATTCAGGACTAGGTAGGTAGCAGCAGGATACTGAAGATGAAGCTCACAGTGATTTTAACAGGTTTTAAAACCTGCTGCCATAGCTTGTTTCTGATAGCTGTGCTTTTATTTGTGCTCGTTACGAGTGTCAAATACTTGGGCTCTCTGTGGAGGTGAGGGGTGTGTTCACCTTATGCTCATTGTGCAACCAAATCAACAATAACCTAATAAATAAAAGCTAATAAAGCCAGGGTTTAATTATGTGAAACCCCGAGCATGTTATGAACGTAGCAATCCTCTCAGGAGCAGAGGCAGCCAGAGGAAAGATGAAAGAAGAGGATGTGCAAGAAACTGGTGTTAAAATAGCTGCTTTGCTGCCATTTCATTGAGCTTCATGGCTATGTGCATGCCATGGTCAACCTGGCAGATCACTCGATACAAGACATTAAAAACACAACAAAATGCCTTAATGTGTCTGGAACAGGTACCCAGAGAGAGGGAGTAAATGAGCCCACCTCAATGCTAGGAAGCATTTTTGGTTAAATCCAAGTGCAGCTGGTCCAAAATCCCTGCCCAAGGGCTTTTCTCTTGTCTCCTAGCTCTGGATAGGCTTGGATGCATAGTGGGATGATGTGTTTATTTTTCTGGAGGCAAAATTTGCTCCAGGAGACCAAAGAAGAGAAGGCTCTTGGAGAAGGGCATGACAGCCCATGTCTCCATGTCCTGGCCTTGGAAAGTGCAATTCCTAGACTTGGCATTTTGACACAGCCTGTTATGAAAAGTGATTAGAGAAACCCCCATAGGTCCTGCCTGTCATTAAAGCTGGATCTAATGGCAGGAGAAGATGGAGCTGTAGTTATGGCAAATGATCCTATTGCACGTGACATCAGGTTTTTCTCTCCCACCCCACTCCTGCCATCAGTTGAGCTTTGCATGAGCAAGAAATAGCAGCTCTAGGGTCTTGCTCAGGGCAGTCAAGTGGTCAAGGCTCTGCCCAGCCCTGCTGCTTGGCTCCAGTACAGGAAGGTAACTGGTTTATTCCATGCCACTTTACCAGGCATGCTTTCAAACCTAATTAAGCTTAGCGTTATCATTGTTTTTATCACATTAAGAACCCACTTGGCTCGCAGCAGCACAGACCACAAAGTCAACACTGCATCTTTAAACAGAAACAACAGATTTTGGTTCAATTAAAAATTCATTAAAATGTAAATTAGTTTGTAGGATTTTTTTTTTCCTGCTAAAGCCTATTCAGTGTGGCACTATAATGGTGCAAAGCATTAACAGGAGGTTAACTCAAAGCACAGAGACAAATTGCTCTCGGTATACTCACCTGCTTAAGTGATCTTGGAAAAGAATTTAACCCTTTTCCCTCATCCATCAGGATTTTCACCTTAGTCCAATTGTTTGTTATGATAGTTCTTTATCATGTTTCATAAGTCTAAACTGAATAATTGAGCTTATCCTTCAGCTTTGCTTTCCCTTCTTTGCAATTCTCCTACATCTCTCAGGGAATTCTTTTTCCCAACAAGACCTAAAAGCCAATTGTTTCCTCCCAGACCCTGTTAGATGTGCCAGAATAAATTTCCTGGATGTTTTCCTTCCAGTGGCTGTACAAGTTATGGTGATTTAACCTCATACTTATTAAATCATTTGTTGCTTCTAATGCACTATGAAGCCACGTGTGAGCATTATTATTATTATTATTTTCCTTATCGTTGTAAGCTCATTTGCTATTGCAAGTTCATTAGGTGTTGTTAATTGCTAACAACATATTCAGAATGTATCGTAAATGCAGTTTAATTGAGAACTAATTAACTTGTTATAGTTATCTCATTACATGCCAATTAAACTTTTTAACATTCCTTTTCAGTAGATAAAGGAACAGTTAAAATCCCAGGGACCAGATTCAGAGCTGATGTAAAGGGGGGCAGCTTTGTTGCCTTCATCTGTAGTGTGTTTGCTGACAAGGGGCTTACTTTGCATCTTGTAAAGTAAGATTAAGGGAATCCAAAAGAGTTCAGGTTAATTTAGTGTCTCTCTGAAGAGGCTGAGAACTTGGGAAAAAAAAAGCGCCTCTGATGGTGGTTTTATGTTTCATGAGAGTAAAAGAAGGACCAGGGCCAGGAATTTCTGCTCTGCAGCTGAATCAATCTACAAGTGTTGGTAAACCAACCTCCAGCTTCTCCTTCATCTGCAAATGATATGGGGGGATATTTACATACTACACTCAACTCAGAGTGCAAAGGCATCCCCTGGCCATGGGCTTTGGATCAGCATCTTTGTGCTACAGCATTTCAGGGGACTCTCTCCAAACAAACTCCAGCTGGTCACACATGAGAGAGTTCAAGGCAGTGTGATTGACTGTACCTGCCCCCTACCAGCTCTGTGATCAAATCACATTTGCCTAGTTTATGTTTCTCCCCTTTCTCTGCATGAAAGTGTCAAGCAAACAAAGGAGAGAGAAGTAATGGGGAAAGCAAAAAAAAAAAAAAAAGCAAAGCCATGTGAGTACAAAGTGCTTCCCAAAGACACAAAATAAGCAGCTGGAAAAAATTGGGTACAATATTGCCTTTAATCTGTAAAATAACCAGGTTCAGTTGTCTTAGATCTTACTAGTAACATCTGTGGCTTAAAAAAAAATAAAAATCAACCTGTAGCTGAGCCATTAAGTTCACAATGTGACTGTAATATTTGCTTCAAACCGAAAACAAAATCTTTGAAAGTAAGAAGAATTCAAGAGGCTCTTATTAAAGTGAGAAGTGATTGTGGTACTACTGAATGGAAGGATAAAGTCACTGAAGAGATTGATGATGTACTTCAATTGGATTCACTGACTGAAATAACTGTGAGAAACTTGAAAAGTATGAAAAGGGACAAGTGGTCAGGTTCAGTGGCCAGCACCACAAGGCTTTGACCTAAGCAACTTTCCCCAGTTAAAGGATTTGTTGCTACACGGGGTGGGAAAAGGAGTCCTAGAGTGCTACTAGCTTGCCACTGACACCTCAGTGCAACTGAGACTCATCAGAGTGGTTTGGGTATAAAGCAGAATTAGTACAGACCAGCATCTTTTGTTAGAGTGCTGTTGCAGGCTCAGGGTGTTGATTCATCTACAGTGAGAGCAGACCACGGTCTGCTAGCGCAAGTGAAAAATATAAAACAGTGTCAGGGAAATGACACCAGAGCAGGGAGGCAGAGCAAGCTGCTCATGTCCTTCAAAGTAAAGCAAAGGACTGTCTGTGAAGGTGAACCTTGATTTAAACCACAAAGCAGTGTTAATGCAACA
>JAOEGS010012274.1:0-18866 GCA_025447755.1 Corythornis vintsioides | reverse complement strand
TAAAGATATATTTTATTATAAAAATATATATATTATAATGTCCATGGGCATTACAAGAGCAGCCATGCACTGCCCAGTCCCCACCTCACAGCACCCACGGTGCACCCACCACAGCCAGGAGCTGAGGTTGGATCTCCCAGAGCTCAGCCTCATACCATGCCTACAAAAGCATCCTGTTTCTGTTTTCAGAATGTGGGATTTCTGTGGTCCTTCTGTTACAGCAGTGTCACTTTTTCTCTTTCCCATGTGACAGACTGTTGCTCAGCCAGCCAATTCAGCCCATGATGCCTGGGTCCTGTAATGCAAGACACCCTTCAGACCTCAGCATGGCGGGATCCCAGGCTAAGTATGTGACCTGTCCAAGATAAAACACCAAAGTTGCTTTTGAGGGGAAATAGCCTTCTTTAGTTAGATGACGAAGTAGTTCCAAATAACAGTTACTGTGCTGAGCCTGCCTTACCATGTCAGGATCAGCCTTACCCTGCCTGGTCACATTAAGAAGGGTGACAAATTGAAATACATTGTGCCAGTTGTGTTTTAAGAAGCCAAGGCTGGGGGCATTTTTCTTCCTCACATGATGCTTGCTTCAGCACCGGAACTTCTGACCCAACAAGGTAAACGTGAGAGAGAAAGTCAGTGGCCCAGTTAAAATGTCCAGCACCAAGAAAGCCCCTGCTCTCTGGGCCCTGAGATGCTGGGGTAACACCACTGGAGCTGCACCTCATCTTCATCAGCAGAATTGAAAGACCCTGAGAACAAGCTCAGAAAAGCTGCTGAACAAACTACCTCAGTATTTATCTCCTCAAACTTGGATGAAGGAAGCAGAAAACATTGGCCAGATTTTTTTTTTTCTTAGCTATTTTTTGTCAGTGTACTTAACTGTGAGCTGCTAAAATAATAGGCAACTGTACCTCATTACTGTAGAAGTAATTCTGTTTGTTACCTCAGGAATGTAGGCATTCAATATTTTTTTTAAGCATCAATATTACTGCTTGAGATTATCCTGAGTTAAATTTGTCATCTTTAAATATACAGCATTTTAGATCCACTTTTAAGCATCTACATAAAAGAGGCCTGATTTGCAAAGACCAAGCTCCCAGTGCATACAGACTTCCTGACTCATGGGACATTTTTTTAGGAGCTCACATCCCAGTAGAAGTAATCAAACTGTAGCATTTCTGACTAACCCCTAATGTTGAACAGCTGCTGAGCAAACCCATGCCACACTATGATCTCATCACCCATTACAGGATAAACAATTAGGATGGGCTGGCAATAACTCCATTGTGGTTTTGCCCACAGCCCTCCACATAGCAGCACACACTGAAGTTTTGCTGTGCAAAAGCAGCCTGGCAAGAGGAGCCGAGTATTGTGTTTCTGTCCCATCCCTCTAGAGGACTTCTAGAGGCTTCTTCATCATGACTCTCAGAGTCGAGAACTGCTGATCATACTTGTCAATATGTACATGAGCAACTTCAGGAGTAATCAACTGTGCCATCCTTCTGCAAGACCACCCCCTGGGCAGTTGTAGGGGAGCACAGGCAGAAGAATGGGACCTGGATTTACTTCTCTCTCCCTGCAGTGCAGATTAATAGAGATTCCAGGGCCATTTGGTTCAGTGAGCCTGGGATGCGAGTTCTGTGGCTGAAGAGAAGATGTACATAAACCAGAATCTCTAGTGAATCTAAAATGTGCTCTGGATTTTGAGGTAAGATGTATGCTGCCCTCCAAGCCCAGCTCCTGCACAGCATAAGGGAGAATGGTGCTGTTGTCCAGATAAGCAGGTCCCATGCACTGGAATCCTTTATGAGGAGTTATTTATGAAGACAAGGGACTTGCAGAGCTATCCTAAGGGAAGACCTTTGCTTCCAACAGTTTGTTCTTGATCATTTTCTTCTTTCTTCCACAGATATTCTCAAACCCAACAAATGTTTCAAAGCTTGGAAGTGCAGACATCCAGCAGCAGCTCTCCAATTGTACTGATGGGACAAGCAGTGTTAAACCAAGGGTTCACCACAACACCTCCTTCCCAGCCACCCTCTCTGCCACCTATGCAACTCCAGCACCAACAGCATCAGCAACAACGCTACCTGCAGGTAGGGTAGGACAGAGGACAATGTACAAAAAAAATGTACATGCAGAATAATAAGGAGAATGGTCTCTGCAGATGGGGCCCCATGTTCCAGTGGGTGCCTGTTCATGGCAGAAATGGCCATTTTAGAGGCACTGAAGTATGTGAGATGCTGATGCAGCACCACATACCCTTCCAGTAGAGCAAGGGAACAGAGAGACCAGTCAGAATACTTAAAAAGGAAATTACTAATTCTGTGTATTGGAAACATAATCAGATTATCCTGGGTATATTTAAGAGTATTTCTAGACAGGGAAAATTACTGCCTTAGGATTTATTCTGTACTCTTTATTCAGTAAAAAATTTGCTTAGTTTACAAGTCAAAAGATTAATTTTAATTACCAGCATCGACATAAAATGAGATCTGGATCAGATATCTGGATCCCTTCAGCAAATTAACATATTTTCTCAACTCCACAAGGCAAAGAAGATAAACTGGAGCACATTGCCTGGAAGAACCAGGTGATTTGAAGATGTAAAAATACTTTTTTGACCTAATTCATCACATACTAAAGTAAAGGGAAGGGGGGAATTGAGGTGTGTCTGTTAACTCAAAAGGAGCTGAACTGAGTCAGTAAAACCTGATCACGTATCTACTGGCATCATTTGAAGGAGTATCATCAACCTCAAACGACTAAACTTTTGTCATTGAAATGAAATCCTTATAGCTGAGAATTAATGAAAAAACTACAGCAGATACTGTTCCCTGTGAAAGCATCAGCAAAATTCACTTCGACTTCACCACTGCAAGGTCACACCCTCCTGTAAACTCACAAAAAGGAAGGGCTAGAAGGGACAGTGTGAGGTGCACTAGGATCCCCTGTTCCATTTCTGTTTCATTTCTATCATCCATCGATGTCATTACTGACAGATTTGCTCACCCTGTTTCTAAACAGCCTTCTCAGGATAACCTGTGAATCCTAGACAGTGCATTCCTATTAGAAAACCTTTCTCGATGCTTAATTGTAATATTCTTTCTTGCAATTTATCTCCATTCTTTCTAGCACTAGCTAAACTAACCCCATGCCAAAACAGCCCCAGAAATAAAAGCCAGCAAACCAGTAGTATTTTTAAGCACCCTGTACGTTATGGATGAAGAGCTTTAACGTGTGAAAGAACCAAACACCACAGTACATTTTATTTTATCTGTAGGTGCAAACACCAAGTTCTTTGCACAATGAGCAACCCGATTCTTTGCTCCTGCCATCTTACTCACCACAGCAAGGAAATCTGGGGTATCACCCGACACAGCAGCAGCAGCAGCAGCAGCAACTAACACCAAGAAGAAGCAATAGCTTATCAGAATCATCAACTTTACCACAGCCACTGCGATAAAGAGTCCCACCAGCACAATCAATGCACGATTAGCTTTAACCAATGGGCACAGGGGGCAGAAGAGAATGACTTTGTACTTACTGTTTTGGCTTTTGCACAAGCATTTCTTTCAAAGCTCTACGACAGAAGTACACCCAAGAGCTCAGGCTGCCACAGACGGTGCTGGGTTCGGTTCGCGCCGTCTCGTGAGCGTGGTAGGTACTGGCCGAGCAAAACAGAAAGGATCACTCCCCTGTGCAGCCTCCAGCATCAGCGGGTGCACAGGAGGAGGCCTTTGTCTTGGCATGTCTCTCTCAGAGCTATCTGGCAATTCCAAAAGACTGTTGACAGACTTATGAGGTACTTGGCCTTCACTGTTTCAGTTCGTCTTTTGTGTATGAAAAGCACTGCATCAAAGGTCTATCAAGGAGAGAACAAGAGATTATTTTTGTTATTATTATTGTTATTATTTTGCACAACTGCACAGAGGACAAACCTAGGCACTTTCTGTAAAGAGAAGTTTGTTTCCTTATTCTTGTGGCCAAATTAGCACATCCAATGGAGGAGAAACCCCAGTCATTGGTGAAGATGGTCTACAGCTCATAACTCTTGATTTAGTGTCTGGAAAGTATTATGCAGCTTACCCCAACTGGTTTTCATTACTAGAAAACAAACAAAGCAACAAACCCACAACACATGCTGGACTGTTTTCTATATGAATTGTGATTGCACAGGAGAACTCAAATTGTAAACACAGTCATGCAATTCTCCAGTAGTACAACACGGATCCTTCTTCAACCTAAACTCACCCACTACAAGTCTCTGAGAAATACGCACTGTGTTTTGGCCCACTGACTTGGGATGCTGCAGACTATTACATATCTCTTCATTATAACATTTAGGATTGAATTTTCCTTTGGGAGGAAAAAAAAAAAGAAATGCACTTTTCGCTTTTTTTGTATGTTTTCTGTTGATATGTTTCTAAGAAAGATTTTATGTAATTATGAAATGAAAAGTAGTGTATTGTACAGCTGTTGTAATAATGAACTATTTCTATATAAAATAAAATTATATGGACTTATGTGGAAATTATTTTGTATATGAAATATCAACTCATTTCACAAGTATGGAGATTGTGCTTGTGCTTTTTTGTGAGTGGATATTTTGTAATAAACTAATGAATTAGAAATGTTTTTGTGAAGGGAACTGCTGTTTCATGCTATATACAACTCAAACTATTATTTTTTTTTCCATTAAATGATGGACAGTTGTCTTTTATTTGTAGAATAAAATAAAATATCCAAAAGGCTTTATTGCAGGACTTGCACACATCTTCCTGTGGCTGTTCAACTACGTGATTCACTTCACATTTTTAACATTAGCCATAGCCTTGCACTGTGCTTGGCACCCAGCCAGCAAGAACAAGGGTTACACCCTGTGGGATCTTTGTCATGGCATAGACAGTGGGAATGATAGCTCAGGCAGTTCTATTAGCTGCTAGCCAAGACGGGTCATTTTAAGCTCCTTTAAAACTTTTGAAGGCCTTGGGCAGCTCTGTACTTCCAACCAAAGAGGTTTAGATGAGGATCTTAGAGATGGTTTAAATAATGGGTTGACCCATGTCCAGCATCAGTGTTTTAAGACGTCGCTGTCCTGAGTTCTGTGACACACCTCTGCTGGAATTTCTGCCACGCCCACACTGTTGACAGTCTTGTTCCCACTTTGGCATCCTTGTGCAGCCTCCTTTTCTTGTTAAATTCAAATTGACTACAGGATGAAGCAGTCAAGGCACAGGTCTGCTGCTGTCTCTGCTGCAGGAGCAGCAACATTCAACACAGAAGCAGGTGGCTAACTGAGCACAGTTAACATTTTCATTCATTCACTGCAGCAAGATGGAAAGCAGATGGTCCTCGGGGCAGCCTGCAGCCCCCTGAGCCAGTGAGCTTCACAAGAGTGCAGACCATGTTGCTCTTCAGTACCAAGAATCACATCACCAGGGCCCACACATTCAGCTCTGGTTTCTATGCCATATAGGAATAATTGAGATAACTGGACTGAAAGCTGGAAATAGAGTTTCTGAGAAAGGTTCATTTGCACTAGGTTCTAAAGAAGCTAAAAATCTCCTGAAGGAAACCCACTGGCAAAATGACCCTGCTGCTTCCACAGTAAGAATGGCTGGTAGCACTGATTGCTGCACGAGTATTTTGGTCCATACAATCCCTTTGCTTTTACTTTATTAAAGGAAGATGAGTATCTGTTTTCTAAAAAGTGGTTAGAGATCAGATCTCGTCTCTAAGAAACTGTTTTTACTGCTAACTTCAGGCACCTGTCTTGAGTTGGCCTGCTCATCCTTTTAAATTCTCACATTCTGTGAAGCAAGAGTGACCCCACCAGATGAAGATTAAGAAGCTAAACCCTAAGGTGCTTTCACTTAATGCCTGAAGGAGCCTTTCTCTTTCTGTAAACGACAGACAAATGAAAGCACAGGCCAGGTGGCTAAATTAGAGGCTAACTTCATAGAGACCCCCCCCATTTCTGTAAGGGCTTATTCTGGGAAAGGGAGGAGAAGCCTGTATACAAAAAGGTTCCTGCAGGAAAAAGGTGATGAAGGAACATGAGCACCTTGGGGAAAATATCCATGAAAGCAGCACTTGATGGATCTCAACTGCTGTGATCAAAGTCACAGGAAGAGAAAATTTTATTCTCAGGGATAATTGTTATAGAACCACACCTCTCCTGATTGCCAGGGGCTATATGTCCAAACCAAGCTCAACCTTGCAAGCTGAACTAAGCAAACACCTTTCTAAAAGCAGCAGTACTCTTTTAAGTTGTTAACAGGGAGAAGCTATAGATAGGGTGGGGTTGTCTTCTAATAATCTGTCTTATATTGCTTGGAAGGAATCTAAGCACTTGCAAGAACAGGTTTACCTCAATACTAGTTTTTCTTTCATGCTCAGTCTCATGTCTTCCCTGTACACGTTCTAGATTGTTCCCCATTGCTCTGTGCTGCACAAATAATGCAATGCCAATCCTCTTGTAGAGCTGGGCTGTTCTAGTTCACTATAGCCAAGAGCCCTCTTATTACATCATCACTCAGCTTGGGGCATTGTCGAGGCAGGTGGCCAGATGGGGTGGCTATGGGAGACTAATGCCTCACACTGGAAAAGAATCATAGAATGGTTTGAGTTAGAAGGCACCTTAAAGGTCATCTAGTTCCCACCCCCTTTCTTGGGCAGGGACACCTCCCACTAGACCAGGTTGCTCAAAGCTCCATCCAACCTGGATTTGAACACTGCCAGGAACGGGGCATCTCTGGGCAACCTGTTCCTGTGTCTCACCACTGTCACAGTGAAGAACTTCTTCCTCATCCCTCTACATCTACACTCGCTCATTTTAAAACTGCTACCTCTCGTCCCATCACTACACTCCTTGATGAAAATCACCTCCCCAGCTTTCCCGTGGACTCCTGTAAGTCCTGGAAGGCCGCGGTAGTCTCCCCAAAGCCGCCTCGCCTCCAGCCTGTCCCCATCGCGGAGATGCTCTCGTTTGTCTCGGGAACAGGCCTGAGCAGAGCAACCCGCCCGCTCAAGCCGAGCTCCCCACACAAGCGCACCACCTAAAAGAAAGACTCCGGCGCGGAGGGAGCGCGGGGGACGGGTGGACAGACAGCCGGGCAGACAGACAGCCGGGCACCACCCCGCGGCACGGCCAAGTCCCGCACCCCTGGCGGGCCCGGAAGCGCCGAGGGACTGCTCCCCTCCGAACTCAGCAATCTCCCGTTCCCAGAAACAAGCGGCCACGGGGCCGTGTACTCCGCCGCCCGGGACCGTGACCAGCCCGAGTCCCTCCTTCCTTTCCATAGCCCACACCCCTGCTGGCGCTGGCGCCGGCGCAGCCGATCCGCTCCTCGCCGCGCATCCCGGAAGCGCTCCTGGCTCCCACCGGCCCTTGCGAGCTCCTTTCCGGCCTGTACTCGGCAGGGTGAGTGGCGGCCCCGGGCACCGCGCTGCGGAATCCGCCTCCATCCGCCCCGCAGACGTAGCGGCGGGGGGGATCCTTGGCCTGGTTCGGCGCGGGGGGCGGCTCAGAGCTGCATTCACCGGGTGGCATCTCTAGGAGGGTCTGTGTTTGGCCGGGCTTGGTCTCCTTTCCCTCTGTCCCCCCCGTCCAAGGCCCGCGCTGTGCCGGGCAGAACGCGGGCCTGGGGAGGCCTGTGGAGCACTGAGAAGAAGGGCGTGCGGCCCGTGCTGGGCTTTGGCGGGGCAGGGGAAGCCGTAGGTCGCCACCAGTCCCAGTCAGGAACCTCTCTGGCCCCGTCACCTCCGTTGCGGGACGGGTCGAGCTGCCTTCCTGGGTCGCCTTGAAGAAGGAAGGGGCTTAGGCACAGAGAAGCAGGACGGGGTGCTCTCAGGGGCTCTTGGGCCTGGCCAGCAGCTCCACTCTTCACAGGAGGTCGTCGAGGAGCCTTGTATGCATTGCATACACCTGTCAGGGGGATGAGCGCGAGCCCTTTGCGGAGATGAAAAGTGACTTGTTCTGTGGCTTGGAAGGAGCTGGGGGCGATGTGGGAGGGAAGGTGACAAGGGAAGAGCCTGAGGGAAGCTGGAGCTGCGTTTGATGCGTTGCACGGGTGCTTTTCAGCTCGCTCAGATGGCTCCTGCAAAGAAAGGTGGCGAGAAGAAGAAGGGGCGCTCTGCCATCAACGAGGTGGTGACTAGAGAATATACCATCAACATTCACAAGCGGATCCATGGCGTGTAAGTTCTTCTTATAGCTGAAACTGGCCTCACATAAAGGAGCGTTTGGGAGTGGGTTCGTTGGGCTTGAAAGGGCAGAGGACAGTCCTTCCCGGCACTGCTGCTGACTTAGTCCCTTGTGCTGTGGTTGTGTCCTGAGGAGCCAGCTCTGTACCTGTGCACACCTACACACTTTGCATATGGCTGTGGTTATTTTTTTTGGAAGTGTTCCTGCACTCGATTTGAGTTAGATCTATAAAGCTCTGTGTGAGGGTTGTCATTCTTTCTCAAGCAAGTTTAGCCCACTGTAGTAAGGTTTAAAAATGGAATACTACTGTAATGGAGTGATTGGCTCTGTGCTGATCACTGAATCATGTGAGGTGTAAATTTGGCTGTGATTTGAGTTAAGCAACATTCACGGTGTGTAGATGAGAGTAGCTTTCTAGTTGACAAAATGTTGACCCTTATAAAGCTATATAGTAATTAAGAGTTTAAGAGAACTTGTTGAGAAACTGTGTCTCCTGTTGATTCTCTTTGGATGGGTTTGGCTTAGTCACAGGGAAGAAAAATATCTCCAAACCAAGGGGTGAAATTGCTGAAGTTAGTTTAGGAGAAAAGCTGAACTAATTGCAAAACTGGGTGAGGATGAGAGGCTGTGGTACCTTGAACTGGCAGTGAGATGCCCTGGCTTGCCTGATGCTTGTGTATGGCAATTCAGACATAATGGTTGAATGCTGATCCCCCTGCTATCGACTTTTCATGAAGTACTAGGGGTGAAATGTTTTTTGTTTAATGTTTGTCACGTTTGTAATCACTCGCCCACTACTTATTTCTTGCACTAAATAGCAACAGGAATGTGCAAATAATACTAAATGTAACCCACTGTGGGAGCTCAAGACACTACTGCCACATGTCACAGAGTGGGTATAATGTATATGGCAAACATGCTCAGTGGTGCAGCTTTAACTTCTAGCATGTTCATTTTAAGTGCCTGGACATGCAGATCTGTCCATAATGGATATGAGGCAGGCTATACTTGTAAAAAAGCAGTTCTGACAGTTTTATTGCTGCAGTCCTTCCTAATGTGACTAAAGTAACCATCAGATACTGTTTAGCAGCAGTTATTCAGAACAGGTTTTATTCTTCTGCTTGTTTCAATACTGATGCAGTCCTGTCAAGTTTGTGTTACTGTTGTTCTGCTTTTCTCATAGGCCTTTTATTCAGTGTCTGAAAGCTCTGATCTCTGCAGTAATATGATGAACATTTCAGTGTTGGTGTGTTCAAATAAGACCCGGGAAATCTTGCAGTTTCAGACTTTTACTGAAAATATTCTCTGTAAGTGTATGTGGTATCTATTAGGAATAGACATTAAGGTTAGCAGCTACCTACCAAAGCAAAGGTCTAGTCACAGAATCATTGTGGTTGGGAAAAAGCCTCCCAAGATCATCAGGTAAGCTGTCTACCCAGCATTGTCAGAATCACTAAACCATGTCCTGAAGTGCCACATCATGTTTTTTGAACCCCTCCAGGGATGGTGACTTCACGACCTCCCTGGGCAGCCTGTTCCATGGACTCACCCCTCTCTCAGTAATTATTCCTAATATCCAATCTAAATCTCCCCTGGTGCAACTTAAGCCCATTTCCTTTTGTCCTGTTGCTAGCTACTCGGGAGAAGAGACCAGCACCCACCTCACTACAGCCTCCCTTCAGGTAGCTGTAGAGAGCAGTATGGTCTCCTCTCAGCCTGCTCCAGACTGAACCACCTCAGTTCCCTCAGCCTGTCATGCCATGGTGCAGCTATTGAACTGGTGTTGAATACAGTTCTTTGGATTGTATAGAGAATGTCGGTGGTTGAAAGCTACAACCAGTGTCTAGTGATGAGAGTTTCTTGAAGTTAAAGCAATGGCTTTTATTCTTGTCCTAGGGGCTTCAAGAAACGAGCACCACGCGCTCTCAAGGAGATCCGTAAATTCGCGATGAAAGAAATGGGCACTCCTGACGTGCGCATCGACACCAGGCTGAACAAAGCAGTCTGGGCCAAAGGGATAAGGTAGGTTTATGCACCTTCCCTTACTGGGTGAGGAAGAACCTTGTAATTGTGTGTGTAGAGGTGCAGGACTTGCAGGGTTAGAAAAATATGTATACTTCTTACAGTATTTGCATTTTCTTTGCAAATCCTTCCTTTCTTCCAGTGTGCGTGGCAAGCTAATCTCTGTGTCACCTGTGTTCTAGACAGCTCCCTCAGCAGGAGTATCACAAAGCTTCAGTAAACTGTGGAATTGAAAGAACTTCCTTCTACCTATAATAAGAATAAAGCAAAGGAAGTAAGAAATGCAGGTGTGGTGGGGGAGAAAGGACTTGGGTATTGTAGTACTGTAGCACCCCTATTGCAGCAAACAGTTCTGAGAAACACAGCTTTTTAGGGATGCTTACAGCCCCAGACTAGTACTTGGGATGTGTGCAGTGTGTCTGAACAGGGTAAGGTTTTGAAGCACACTGAACTGATTAATGCTACATGAAGAAATAATGAGGTGTTGTTTAAATAGGGCCATTAATCTTGTCTGGAAAGTACAAGAAGTACAATAAAGGGACCAAAAAATTATTACTTCTGTTCAATCACTGTTACAGGGGCAGCTGATTTGGCATTTGATATGTGTGAAGATGGTCCAAAAGGACTGTGAGAAGTGGGGCCTCTTAAACCATAATAAAAGGTTAACTGCTAGGGATTAATAATGTGTGGTACACTGATACGTGTGAACCCTTGTTTTAAACCATGTCTTGTAGGAATTACATTCCCAAGTCTAGCCTGTGACGTATGTATAATCTTTTACCTGGAGCTGTGTGCTTAGGCCAACTCTTCCTTCAAAAACAGAGTGGGAAGATGGGACTAAGTTACTGGGTCTTCTGGGCAGGCATTCTCTGTCCTTCCCGTTGAGCTGTTCCAGTTCACATGCAGTGAATCAGCAGCAGTTTAGCCAGGTAACTTCAGAGCCTAGTAGTGAGGCTGCCAGCCAAGACTTCCTTAGATTAACTGGTAGACACACAAGGAGTCACCACATCTGTCTTCCCAGTGTGAGTTTAACTGCAGTCTTCACTAGTTAAGCAATAGATAATGTATGCAAAGTAAAATTATCTTTCTCTGGAAGGATCGGGGGGGGGGGGGGTAAAATCCCCATGTCAGGCAGTATCATAGTGATCTAAGTATGGGGAAGATATTTTTGACATGTTTTAAGCAGGGAGTAAATGCAGGTACGTTCCTGTGTCTTAATTACTGCATCCATCTGATTTAGTAAGTATGCTCCTAAAGCAGTACATCAAGGATGAAGTTCCTTCACATATTCTGTGAGGCAAGGTACTTTGAGCAGGGATTTCCCAAAACCCTCTGTTCATTTGAGGTGGGAAATGACTTGGAAAAGTGGTGTGGACAAATAACTTTCATGCCTTCCCTCAGCAACATATTTTGGGCAGTAGTAAGGATTTTGCTAAACTGCAGCTTGGCTATTGCAGTCATCTAAGCATTTTAGTTGTGGTTCCATGGGCTTTGTGAGGAAGAAATGTTTATTGTATGTCCATGAATAAAGTCTTGGTTTGGGTCTGAAGCTCACTAGAATTTCCCTGTGACCTCCCATACGCAGATTGGGCAGTTCTCTGACATGTGACAGAGGCCTCGGGCTTTCAGAACAGATTGTTGGGGCTTTTTTCTTTCTTGTTGCTTTTCCATTCTAGTGAGAAATGCTTGTTAGTAACAGCTGCTTGCTGATCATATTCACACTGTGGTTGATGAGCTTCACAGCATGCTTCCTGGAGCAGTGCTGGACTGGTGATGCCCTTCTGACTTTATGCTCCCCCTGGATTATAGATTCATTTTACTCAAGACTCTGCTGTGTCTTACCTGCTCACCTTGAAAAAAAAAGAATTGCCTCTTCCTTGTCTTTGCACAAATAGGGAGAGCTTGAAATTTTGAGGAGAGGTAGTATTCATGGAGTAAGGAATTTTTATATGAATTAGCAGGTTTCAGTAGGTATTTTACTGAAGAATCATCTGTCCATGTTAGGAATGTTCCTTACCGCATCCGTGTGCGTTTGTCCCGAAAGCGCAATGAGGATGAAGACTCCCCAAACAAGCTGTATACACTGGTTACCTACGTACCAGTCACAACCTTCAAAGGTAAGGTCACACACCCTCTCCCTTCCTCTGTGCTGGCTTTTTTCTGAACAATTAGCAAAGTGGGAGAGCTCCTCCTGCAATGAAAAGCGTGCTGAAGGGGTCAGACTGCTGGCTTGAACTAGCTCTGCTGTAGAGAACAGCCCTGCTGGCTTGCCTGACACCATTAAAAATGCAGAATTGAATGAAGTAATCATGTACATTTTGAGAGAGTAAAAAAGCCCTGCCCTTAATTGTTCAGGCATTTTTAAGGTTCCCATATAAAGTTTCCCATATAAAGTACATTCTCATGTCAAAAGCTTAAGCAGGCTGAGCCCTTTCTGCTTGTCATCTGGGAAACTTATTTGCAGAAGTAATTTAACAGGAAGTTTTTTATTTTAACATTTGGTGAAATAGTTGCCTACAGTTTGTTCTTCCAGAAGTAGATCAGCAAACTAGTTTTGTAGCTGTAGGTGCACTTGCATATACATCAAGGGAATTGCCCTAGTAATAGGTGATGATACAGTTTCTTGTTTTGCAGGTCTACAGACAGTCAATGTGGATGAAAATTAAAACTGATTTTAATTACAATAAAAAATAAAAAAAAAGTTGATCTTATTGTCCAATCTCTTCAAGGTCTGATCCATGAAGCGCTCAGTTGAACAGGTGACAACATCTTAAAGTATCTTGCTTTTGTACATAATGGTGTGATTTTTCTTAATTAAAGATACTGTAGACTTATGTTGCATGTGAACGGACTGTGGAGCAGATGTGAATGTTCCTGTGTGGGTGGCAAAGGCCTAGTGGTTTTGTTCTGTTCCTGCAGGTACAGAGAGCTGCTGCACAGTTATTGGAAGTTAAGGCCGAGTTTGTTTACAAACCACCACCACACCCCCCTGCTCCCCCCCCAAGCTGTTAGATTAATACTTGATGTATTTAACCTTTTGTGGATAAACTAAATTTCTTGCACTGGGTCCCCCGCTGGTCTCCTGGGCAGAATCAAGTAGGCTTCTCCCAGGCAGGTCTGTGCACTGCACTGAAATGTGGGGTTCTGACCAGTGAACTAATTGTGAATGTGACAGCTCATGGAATTGGCTTAATGAAGTGGAGACTAACGCTCCAGAAATCAATAGATACTGTCAGTGCAAGTCTAGTACAAAAAAAACCTCCTCTCCTATGAGGACAGGCTGAGAGTTGGAGTTGTTCAGCCTGAAGAGGCGGCTCTGGGGGACTTTGCAGCAACCTTCCAGTACCTGAAAGGGGCCTGTAAGAAAGCAGGGGAGGGCCCATTCACAAGGGTTTGTAGCAATAGGACAAGGGGGAGTGGCTTCAAGCTCGAAAAATGTAGATTTAGGACAGATATTGGGAAAAAGTTCTTTAATGTGAGGTGACAGATCACTGGAATGGGTTGCCTAGAAAGGTGGTGGAGGCCCCAGCCCTGGAGACATTCAAGGCCAGGCTGGATGAGGCTGAGAGGCCTGGCCTAGTTAGAGATGCCCCTGATTATTGCAGGACGGGGTTGGACAAGATGACCTTCAGAGGTCCCTTCCAACCCAGTACATTCTATGATTCTATGAAAAGGGTTTATTGAAAAGTGCATGTTTTCACAGACCATGTACACTTAACATTTCAGCAAGACATACAAATTGGAATACAATCAAATATATTAAAATAGTTTCAATTACCAGCATTGAAACAGTTTTCAGTATTAGTGCAAAAAAAGGCAACTCAAACTTCGGACAGTAGCTGAGAAGTGTTTTCCCCTGTTAATAAAAAAACCCACCTAAATAAAAAAACCCCAAAAAAACAAAACCAAAAAAAACCAAAACAAACATGACAACTGGAGCCAGTCTGTGGGTGTCCCAGTGAGGAAGAGAGCCTCAGTGTCTTCACACTGTAGACAGATGTTTCCTTTTACATTCAAAACAAGAACATAATTAATCAGTGGCACAAAACAAACCAACACACCCTTTAGCTTTTAAAGCTCAAACTGAAAACACACTACAGACCAACAAATTATCAGAAAGTCCACTGCTGACTGAAAGCCTTTTAGAGTATGTGCTTTGGCATAACTTCAGTGCATTTTGTTTTTGATGGGTGTGCTACCACTGTGTGTTCAGTTTTGTATGTTCACCCCGTGACTGGCAGCTCATTCCGTTGGTTTTGAGACTATACTGATTTAACTTTGCATTCTCAAGTTTTGGCTTCAGTTCTAAGGGTTTTTCAAAGAAGTTAACTAAGGACTGTTCAGTCAAGAGGGATGCCAAAATGTGTTCAAAAGAGACAGTCCAGTCCCCCTCTGTCACAGGTGAAGGTTGTGAGTCTGTCTGAGGGCTCTTCACAGTGTCAGTAAAAACAGCATCCTGGTCTGAAGCAGAGGCCTCGGGCTGCAAGTCCTCAGTGAGCTCATCTGATCCACTCCCCAGGCTGATGCTTCTTTGTCCTACTTCTCCAATCTGAAGTAACAGTGTGGTCACAGTGGCAATGGCTTGGTACAAATCATTCTCCTCTGGATCTTCATGGAACATGCTATACAAGGTTTTGCAGAACTGAATGAACTCCCTCTGGAAAGGAAGAAAACCTCAAATCAAACAAACAGCCATGCATGGGGTAACAAATCAAAAAGGCAACAGAGAAGTACAGTGCTGCTTTGATGAAGGAGATCAGGACCTTGCAGATGACTGAAGGGCAGTTGAGAGACAAGACAAAGGATACACTCTTACTGGTGGGAAACTGGTGGCTGTTAGACAGAATGAGTTAAAATCAAAGTAGTCATCCTCAGGCCTGCAACCAACTTCCCTTCTGCAGTTTTGCTGTCTTTCCCCAGATATATCTTCTACTAATAAAATTAAGGTATCTTCCCTTTCTCAACCTTTTTCTCTCCTTCCTTCCCTTGCTCACTCATCACAGATCATTTCAGGCTACAGAGGATGTGTCCAAATCCAGTGATTAAAATCTGTGAGCCCTCCAGGGTCATAATGTCATAGTTAATTCAGGATGGAGGGGACTGCAAAAACTTGAGTCAAGTGATGCCTTTATGAGAGATTACATGGCCCTGCCAAGCTGACAGGTCAAGTACATGCCACCCATTTAAAACTATTTACCAACACCAGCACAGAAGGGATTCTTGGTGTAGTCTCATCTTTGCATGTCTCTATATCCATTTTACTAATATGTGGCCCTTCTCCCTCCAGATTTTCTTAAGCCAACAACATACACAAAGTTCTGCTGGTCTTAGGGAGGAGATGGTAAAATGATGAGCCTTAGCTCTCTTCATGCAGTTCTAGTCAGTGTATGGTTAAGAAAGGGCAAGTCCCAGCTGGTGATGGACTAAGAAGTTACCAGTTTGGTGGAGAGATCAGTGAAGACAGAACAGAAATACTTGCATTTTTGGGAATCTTTGGGTTTAGGGGGAGGGCTTTGTCCAGCCTGCATCAGCCTGTTTTCCATCCTGTTACACTGCAGGTGATGGTGAATCTGAAATTCTATTCACCAGGTAGTCTGAGGAGAGGGAGCTGCTAGAAAAGCAGCTGAGAGCTTCTAAACACCTGCTCCCTGGATCAGAAGAGCCCAACCCTTGATACCTAAAGAACTGAACAAGCTCAGGCTAAAGTTACACTTTCTCAGAGCGGAGCCATCCTATTCAGTCATTTCAAGTTCTCTCCATTTCTTTCAAGAACAGACTGCAGCCTCTCATGCATGTACATACCTGGCTCATTTTTGGCAATTCTTTTTCAGTTTTAGTATCCTTTTCTTTGGCTAGATCCTTCAGCATCTGCTTCAATTGCTTTTGGTAATCTACCGCATCACCTTTTTTTGGTGCAGACACAAAAAGGGAGAGTTAAGTCTTCCAGTCACTGGAGCAGACTGACATTTCAAAACAAACCTCAGAAAGCAGAGATGACAGAGCAGGGTTAACAAGTGGAAAGTTGGTTATCTCACATGCATATGTTGTTGGAGAACCACTCTGGACATACCGTTTGATTTTCCAATGACTAGTGGTCTTGAAGTCGACAGCAAGGGATTCTTCAATGGGGACTGGCTGTCTCGTTCATTTTCTGTAAGAGCTATTGAAAAACAAGCCACAAATGTAATAACTATTAATCCTTCAAATGCAGCCTAACGGTTATCCATACTGTGAAAATTTACATATTTGAAGAAAGCAAAGGAATTGGGTAGAGATGTTTTTAAGTGTTACTTTGTTAAATCACACTGCAGAGTTAAGTCAGTGCTCAGCGAGGGTCAGAAGTTTTCCATGAATGGCACATATAATTAAAAACTTTGTACTGCAGAATTTTGTCAAGAACTGGAACTGGATCAAGATTTCTAAGGAGATTTCTACATCACACAGGGCAGGAACCACCCAAAAATGTTACTTCATTTGGTATTTTGTTTAGAAGGAATCATTTCATTGGCTGCAGAAGATCTCCGAACGCAGCAGATTTGAGTCTTGACACTGTGTTATCTATACATTTCATCCAAAAAGTTCCTGACTGGAGTCAATGTGGTGAGCAACATTGGAAATGCACATTCTATATGCTCCCAGCTGAAGGGAGCAAGACAGGTTTGTTCATTAGGCAGCCTTTTCCCAAAAGCTTTAAGGAAGATTATTCTGGCAAACTGAAATATTCATTCCCTTTCATATTTCCTACCTGGTGGGATATGCAGCTTATATAGTAACTTTATCTTTTCATTCATTTCTCCATTATACATAATATCTGCAAGAAAAAAAAAGAAGGAAGTGGACCACAGGATTTTCCCCTCACAATTAAAAATAAATCAGACATCTCTCTGTGCACAAAAGATAATTTTTTGCCTGGACAATACGTGAAAACATATGGCTTGTATATTACATCAAAATATTTTAAGTTATGCCTGTCCATGAGGAACAGCACGTGAGCTGTTTTGGTTTGGTGTTTGTTCTTGTAAAATTAACTGGGAGCTCCTTACCCTGTGGAGCTTCAGCAGCATTTTAAAATACGAAGGAGGACAGCAGGCCTATTTGCTGCCACAGAGGAACAGAAGGGGACAGGGGAGACTTTGGGGCCATCATGTCCTTAATATTTCTCCCCTTCAGCCCTTACTGCTGTAGACTAGGGCCAAAAGAAAGAATTCATTCATATTACTTATAACTTTCCAATGACCAGTAGAAATTAAATTATAAATTTTCAAATGCATCAAAATCCTGTGAAGAACTTCTATGTTTGGGTTTTATTTAATTAAAGCTGTATCCATTTATGAATCTAAATCAAGTAACAATATAATGCAGAGCATTATATTCACATAAATTATAATTCACATAAAAGAATTCTAAAAAGTTTACTTGTAGAGAGAGTACAGATTTACAGATTTTTACTGAAGCTCTGAATGTTGACTTTTTTTCATATGGGGCCTGGCAAGCGCTGAGAGGTGGCACTTGCTTCATCAGCCAGATTTTGGGATGGGCAGCCTGATCTCATTAGAACAGCTGGTGGCCTCAAGACCAGCTCTCAGTGCCCACTGGGCACATTTTTTTTGTGTGTTCTGCTTATTGTTAACATAAAAGGCAAGCTGCTGTTGGTTCTGTGAGGTTAAGTCTTCCAACAGCAGTCACAAAGAGGTATACTGGAGATTTCAAAGACCAGTATACTGAGAACAACAGTCCAGTAGAGAGGATTTCCCAGCATTCCATGCAGACCCAAATACCATTTTAATTCATAAAATATTTTCAGCAAAATTACTGTTGTCCAAGAAATCAGATCTATTAATACAATCACATGATTAGGCTGTCTTTCTAGTCAACTGTAGTCGATTGGAACACAAAAATAACCAGGTCACTGGTTAGGGTAAATACAAGCCCAAGAAACACATCCACCTGCATCCTCCCCCGCATGATGTGGCATTATCACATCATGTCTCTCCCAGCATGCCACCCCTCCCTCTGCCCACCTTCCACCCCGCAGGGGAGCCGATACCTAGGCAGCTGGCAAGCCCCTTGAATTCAACCAGGCGGTCCATGTTCTCATCCAGGAGCCGGAAGGTCCTCTGGGCGAGGACGTCGGTGTGCTCCCCGCAGGTCCAGGGCGAGAGCAGGCGGTAGAGGCTGCTGAACTGCTGGGCGTCGATGCGGTACTGCTCCGCGTACGGCCTGCTGGGGTCGTGCCGCTCCACCACGGGGCTAGGCCTCTCCCAATAACACCATATCAAATGCTCCCTCTAGGAGAAATGGAGAGGTGGGAGAGGGAGGGGTTGCGGTGTCAGGGAGAGCACGACCAGCAGAAAAAGGCATTCATATCAAATTCTGCTGCACATGCTCAGTGCTCTCTTTGTGCCAGATGGTGTGACCACACCAAGAAACATCCCTGTGAGAAAGCAAGCAAGGTATGAACCCTCCATTACCCTCCTTGTGATTTCCAATTCATAGATTCATAGATTCATAGATATTAGGGGTTGGAAGGGACCTAGAAGATCATCTAGTCCAACCTGCCTGCCCGAGCAGGATCACCTAGACCAAGTCACCCAGGAACAGATCCAGGCGGGTCTTAAGTGTCTCCAGAGATGGA
>JAOEGS010012273.1:24541-41888 GCA_025447755.1 Corythornis vintsioides | reverse complement strand
ACAGGGCGGGTGCCTGCGGGGGCTGCACCTTGTGCGAGAGCAGGGGACGGCACCCACCTCACCACATGGAAACAGCACAGCAAGCCTGTGCCCGTGGGCGAGCCCCTCACGATGGTGATGTAGAGGTAGAAGGCAATCGCCATGGTCCAGAAGAAGGAGCTGGTGTTGGAGAAGGTGGACAGGGCGCCCTGCAGCACGCAGTCCCATGTGGTCCCGTCGAAGTCCTGCAGCACCCCGTAGAAGTAGGAGAGGGAGGAGAGGAGATCGGCCAGCGACAGGTAGAGCAGGAGCTGCCGGGGACGGGTCCGCAGCTCCGGCCACAGGGCGTGGGTGCAAACCAGGAGGCTGGAACCCAGGAAGGACAGCACGCAGGACACCAGCACGACCACCCGCTCCGACTCGTACAGCTCCGTGGGGGGCAAAGGGCCGGGCATGCCGGACACGGGGCACAAGGACACGGCACCGCTCCCGGGCAGCCAAGCGGCGGCAGCAGGGGGGGAGAAAGCGGCAGCCGGGACAGAAGGGACGAGACAGGGATGCGAAGGGCAGAGAGGGGAGCGGCGGGAGCCGCAGCCGGGCCGGCAGCAGCGGGGAGCGGAGCCGGAGCTCGGCCGAGCCCCGCCCGTCATGTGAGGCTCGACCCCGGCCGCCCCGCCCCGGCCTCCGCCCCCCGACCGCGGGCCCCGCTGGGGATGCCGACGGACGGGCTCTTGGAGCAAAGCTGTCCCGACACCCGCAACCGGCCTGTTTGTACTTTAAATGAACCCAAGCCGCCGTGCCTGCCCCGTGCGATGTGACGGAAGGAGCCGGTTCAGCGTTAAATGCATTTTTCCCAAAGCCGTACTTGGATCTCTCGCGTCCCCAGGAGCACGAAGCTCCCGCTGCCTTTCCCCAGACACAAACCATCTGCGTCTGGGACCCGCCGACAGCCCGTGGGGCATAGCTGGAGGTCAGACAGCCGGGCAAGGACGGTACCGGGGCAGCACCCGCCCCTCCCTGGCACCGGCAGCATCTTCACCTTCCCAGGCTTCCCTCTGCAGCATCCCGCAACCTGTGAGCGATAAGCAGACACAATAGGCCACGTTAAATAGATGTCACGTTTCTGTTGGTAAGGAAAGGCTTTTTCCATCCCCCCTTCAAAGCACAAGTGGAAAGCGTGTCCTTGTTTGCCGTCTAACTCGCTTGGTATTTCATTGGCTTCCACACAACTCATACCTTGGACCTTTGATGTGGATTAGCGATGTGCTCAGTTCCCCGAGGAGATTGTTATTGTTTCAGGTGCCTGTTCTCTCAAACATTTAACCATTTCCTAGCTACCTAGCCAAGAAGGACCCCTGATGAGCTCCATTTTTAACATGGTTTATTCCAACCTGTAAAACTCAGTGCTTTATCCCCCACCCAAGCTTCTCTCAGCACCCTGAAGTCATCTAACACACCCTGGAAAACACACCTGATGGAAACACCTTAAAAAGCCACAAATAATTCCGTATTTACATATTACTCTGACCGTGGCATCCTTTCTGTTATACATCTCCACCTTCCAAATGGAGAAGGGCTCTTTCTCAACATTTTAAATAATTTCTTTTAACCAGTCTTCTATTTAGATGTGGCTCTACAACACAGCCTAGTTAAGTCTGGCAAGACAGCTGCTTATTTCTACAACTTACACCAATCTAACTACTTGTTTTGAGCTAGAGAGAAAGGAGTATCTGAATCACAAGTTAGTGGGAGCACAAATTCTGGTTGTGTCCAGATTTGCTGAGAGATGCATCGTTCCCTTGGCAATCAGAAAGAAATAGGACAGGCATGGGACCTTGTGCTGGCTCTCTCCCTGCTTTCTAAAAATAGGAATATGGTAAATTTGCACACGGAATTCACCATTCAACAGAAGGCCATGTATGCAGAGTTAGTGCTTAAAAACAGTCATAAAAGGCAGAGAACTCTTACTAAAGATTCCCCTTTCACTTTCGTGACATCCACATATGCAACACATCCACCAACCAGCATCTCTGTGGAATTCCCATAATCTTGACACTGTTACCTTCTAATGGCAGGGTAGGGGTGCAGCTGTCTCTGCCACATCAACATTCCTACCTCCAGACCCGTGGAATCTGCAGTTGTCCAGAGAACAGAAATATTTGGAAGCTGCCCAAAGATACATGACAATTCAAAGGCAGTGTTGTGTGCAGCTGGGAGCAGAGGAAGGAAAAATCCAACCAACTTGCTTGTCATAAAGCAATGTACAGATGAAAATTCTCCTTTGAGAATAAGGCACAGACAAAAAGTCTTTTCTTGCCTTGAATTCATCTCAGCAATTACCAAGAGCCTCCTGACAGGCATTTTATAAAGCAGCCATTGAGCTGTAACTATATAAACTCACCTCCACCAACTGTGTAATAAAACACACCAACAGAACCTTTAAAAAAATAAAATAAAGTTTCAACCATTTGTTTTTACTTCACCTTTGCAGCTGGCTGGGAAGCTTTGCTGAGGCACAGCTCTCAGTTACACACCATAGGGTTTCTTTACATGATCATTAGAGGCTGAGACCCCACCAAGCACCTCTGCATGTCACAGACAATGCTGCTGGCACCTTCCATGGCACTCTCCTGATTTGGTGCCAGATCAGTGACACAGCTTTCCTCGGGGATGGAAAAAGTACATGAGCAAGAGTTCTGGTTTCACTCTGCCTCACTCCCCTGATGTGCTCAAAGGGCATCTCTGGGTTCTGGGGAGAGAAGAGTCTGAGCTGCTCTGAGCTAGGGCTCTATTTCACATCACAGCTTCAGAGCACAAACACACCAGTAAGAGACTTGGAACCGTTTACAGCTGTTTGTTTCCCATTCTTTACACCAAGCTCCCTTTACCACACTGGCTCTCAGGCCGCAGACAGAAGCACAACAGAACAATAAACTCCAAGTGTCAGGTGTCAGCATAACCAGCCATCCTTACTACCCACAAGAGGTCACTGCTGTTCCAGGCAGCGGGTTTTTTTCCCCATCACTTGTCTCCATCTAACAAGCGCTTCTCCATCATCCCATTATGAAGGCAGATGCCTCTAGTATCAGCAGATAAACCTCGGGCATCTTTTGCCATCCCTGGGTCATGCCCACAGCTTAGACAGTAGTTTCAATTAAGAGCGTGGAAAGAAGTTGAGCCCAATTTCATTGCATCCAAAACAAATAAATTTAAAAAGAAAGAAAAAAAACCATACATGTCAACAGAAATAACCTGGAAGTTTAAAATACATAGATAACACCAAACATTAGAGACTCAGTTTGGGAAAACAAAAAACCAAAACCACAAACATTAAAGGGATTTTTAGTTTTAGTTTTCAGATCACCATGCAGTTCCTGTCAAGAAAGTCAGTACAACTGTTTCTAGTAGTCACTGGCTTCCTAGGGCCCAGCCTCAAAGTAAGACACCCAACTCCCACTCTTCTCAGAGGAATGCAAAATTTAATGCACTTGTGCATCACCTTCCACCGACACCAACCCCCTGCACAGCCTGGCTGTGCCCACACAAGGCACTATGTACACAGAACAGTGAGCCAAGAGTCACCAAACCTGATTCTCTGGAGACATAAACCTAACTCTGGAATAATACACAACCCAAAAAGCTAGCCAGCAGTTTTACCAGCACCTGGGCTCTTCATTGCCAGGAGAATGAGGCCATTTTTCCAAGCTGTCACCTGATCCTTAGGTCGACTGCACCAGCTGAAAGCAAGCCAGGGAAGCATGATTAAGAGAAGGCTCCTGAGAGAGTAAAAAATCCTCATGTTTGTCCTTTGTTGCTTTTCCTAGCATGTGACTGAAAAAAAAATAAAAATTTCCAGCACTCCTGGTGCAGATTAAAAACCTAATCCTTGACTTTATTAACCCCACCTCTTCCATTTTTAGATACTAACCCAGGCAGCTTTCAATACAGCACTAAAGGAAGACACCTAGGGCTGGTCAAGAAGCTCCAAAATGATCACCAACAGCTTCCAGAACAGTTTATCAGTAGCTGCTCTCTCCAGACAACTTGAAATAGATTTAGAAGAATCAAGAAAAGCAACAAAACAAAGAAATCTATTCACTATGTATCTACCAAGAAGGCTGAGCAACAAAGCAGGCAGCAAAATAGGTGCAGGTGCTGTAGCCAACTCTCATATAGCTTCTTCACCAAGAAAAAAAATAAAATATTTTTTAGAGATGTGAAGGGTTTTACCTGGCAAACACCAGGGTGAAGATAGCTCTGGAACTTGTCTGACTAGGCACTGTCCAGTCAGCCAGGAGGAATCTGACATTTGCATGCTGAAGTTTGACATAGTGGGAGGCCACACCACATGTGGAACAGCCTCTCTGGCAGCAGAAATGCAATATCCATAGAAGCACATAAGGGATTTTGAGCTACAGAAGATAAGTTCTGCTCTCCCTGACTCTCCTGGTGCAGGGAACCACAACACAAAGTTTCCCAGTTTCGTAACTAAATTCCTTCTAGGTTCTCTGGAATTAAGAAATGCTCTGAAAATTCTTATTTTATCTCGATTATGCAAGAGCAAATACTGTGACTTTGCTGCTGCTCCTTCTTGATGCTTCCCATCCCTCCATGGTTCAACAGCAACACAGAAACATGCCCTCCAAGGCAGGCAGGTCTGCTCCCAGTGGCCAAGTACTACCTTTGGCATGTTCCCTGTTGCTCCAACCTGGCTCCTTGTGATTCTCCAGAGGCTGAAATACACACTCCCCTTATCTGCTTTACACAGACCAACCCAACAGCCAACTGCTGGAGTAACAACTCTTCACCTCTTGGCACACTCAGCATCTGGATGGCTCTGAGGCAACCAGGACGACATAAAAACCTGCTGGATCAAGCCTTTGTGCCACCCTCCAGTGCACTAAAGTGCAGAGATGAGCATGCACCCAACTGCTGCCACGGAGCACACTCCTCACCTACTGTGGAGTGCTGCACTGGATCCATTTAGCCAAACCAGGGTTTGTTTTTTTTTCTTTCAGCAAGCAGAGATGCTTCATCCTTTTGAGCAGTTTTCCATTAGCATCATCAACGTGTTGTCAGGCTGCAGAGACTGCACAAGGATCCAAGCCAGCAAGTCTCACAAAAGCCACAAGCAAGGAGAAATTTTTTGCAGGCAGAAATGAAATGAGTTACAGTGCTGGAATCAATCCAGCATCATCAATGAATTAAAGTGTGCTTCAAGTGTGAGGATAATTTTTCATTTGAAATTTAAATTAGGAGATTAATATGGGATAGTCCTTCATGCTGTGGCTGCGTGGAGAAAAAGAAAGGTATTAATATTGTACATTCACAATGAGAGGATGTCATCAACAACAACAAAATATTACAGTTAAGGTGTGGTCATCAGGTCACCCAGCTCAGACTCAAGTATGGAGCAGTGGCACTTTGAGGAAGGGCACTAGCACAGCACTCACTGCAGAGATCTTCAGGGGGGTCTTCCAATGTTTTTTTTTTTTCCCCTTTAGCTGTTCCCATTACCTGCAATAAAAACCTATAGACTCTCAACCTTAGTTTTAGGGAAAGATGCCAAATAGTAGGATGCTTGGGGTGCAGCCTGAACTGTAAATTGAATTGGAGGTGTGCATACCATACTTCACAGTGGCAAGGTCTGCCTGCAGCATGTTGTTTTAGCACAGATGAGAGGGGAATATAAAAGCTAATAATGAGACCCTCAAGCAGGAAGAGTCACAAAGCATGTCAGCTTCCCTGGTTACTGAGCTAGAAACCTGACTCAAGTTATTTGAAACAGATGGGAGTACAAAGAAGCAAAAAGACAATTCTGCTAAAGGGAAAGGGTGCAGAGCCCAGGAGACTCTTCATGGATGCAAGGACATCCAACATATGCAGCCCAGAATCCATATATGACCTTGGAAATGGGGTTTAAAACACCATATCATACCTTTTATTCTTCTTTGAAGGCAGACAAAATATTGGTGTTAAACAATTGACAGATTCCCTCTCCACGTGTGGGTGCTGGCTGCTCATGAACCACCAGACTGGTGCCCAGCCCCTATCATTCAGCCAAGGGCTCAGCTATGGTCACAATCCCAACACACAACTCCAGGACAGCACCTTTTCCAGGTAGCAAAGAGCACATTAAATGCAGTGCCCAGATTTACAGCAGCTGGATGGGTCACTCACTCTCAGCCCCCCTGGTTGAAGCACAACTGCAAAGTACAGAAAAACTGAAGAGCAGAAGGTGATCTTGTACCTGAAATTCAAACTCTTTATTAACACAGGGGAAGTTCTCAGCAGTTGGATGTTGAGACACGAGCCCCACACACACCTTTGCCACCCCAACCACATTCCAGTCATTGCATCAGTTCCATTCAGTCAACACCCAGCTCACTGGAGTATGGAGCAGTGGCACTCTGGGAAAGGGCACTAGGAAGGGTATTTACACAGAAAACAGAGGCACTCTCTGTAGTGATCTTTTTCAAGGACATTTTAGCCACTCACTACCTATAACACACTGTATCTCCCCAAAAAGCACAGAACTGACAATCATCTTTGTTTTTATAAAGAAGAGAAACACCTGAAAGTAAAAAGCCATGGAAAAGTTGTTATTTTTATCTGATGTACTAGCTCCAAACATGTGTCTCATGACAAATCTTCTGCAAAGGGAGAGATGTAGTTTCAGAAGATCTGCAGCAGAAGGACCCCATGATCCTCTCTAGCCATCCATTATTTTCCAAGTGCAGAATTTTGTATATACAGTTAAAAATAATTTTTATTATAGTTCATTAAATATCAGAAGTTCCTGTAATTGGTGCAATTATGCTCACAGCAAAAAAAATATATATACAGAAGTGTAGACAAAGCCTCAGCTAGTTTTCCAAAGAAAGCTGGAGCTCCAGTGTCCCTGGAGCTTTAAGTTTAACCAAGGTTTAGGTCTGCTTTTCTTCCAAGGTTGCTCTTGTATTTCCTCCCTTAGAATAAGCCCTTATCACAGATTTCTCCTTTCCAGAAATCCTCCTTGCCTCCTTCTTATCCAGACAAGGTAAGTAATGTCTCATTGCATAATTAAAACCTAATTAATTCTCCCCCAGAAAGATCAGCTAAGTTTTTGGGCACTTGCCTGCATGTGTTTGCAATGTACAGCTGCTGGCCAGCACCCAGGAGACTCGGTGACCACAGGTGAGTTGCTCCCAGGCTAGGCTCAAAGCCCTTAGCTTGTCATTACCAGCCTGAGGTTGAGGTTTGGATGATGCTTCCTGAAACAGACCCTGCTCCCAGGATCTAATCCTGTTGTTACTGACAACAGCTGGCATTTCACTCTCAAGAAGATGTGTGTGGGAAAAACAAAGAACCAAGTAACTTGCAGTGTTTACATTCTCTTCTTCATCTCATCTCTGATGCAGTGACCACATCAGTCATCCTGGGGCATCTGTCACCCTGTCCCTCTGCTCCAGGACACCTGGGCAGCATCCCAACCTGGATTCCCATCCACCTCTCAAGCCATGGAAATATGAGGCAGGCCCAACAATGTGCAGCACTTCTAGGGCAGTATACTTGCTGATTGCTTCCTTGACTATTGTTCACAACAACCAGCTAAGACACTGCCAAAGAAACACTCACAGCTGGCATCACATAAGGAGGGAAGTTAGGGCAGGTTGCTCGAGCTCTTCCTCACTTCTCATCCACAGAAGGCAAGAGTCTGGGAATAAAGAAAGTGTCAGTGAAGCAACTGTAGCAGTATGAAAAAACAACCATCTCAAACCCATAAGTTATTGGCTACCCCATCTCTTAGCCCCAGTCTTGGTTAAGGCCTCCAAGAATTACAAATACTAACAAGATAAACCCAGCTTAGTTGTCCACAATCCGTATTTATCTCCATGAGTCCCTGTTTCACAGAACATCAGACAAGACAGTGGAGCAATTAAGTGCTTCCAGATTCTTAAACACATAAACCTGTTTAAACTCTTGGTGGGTTCACTTGACCACACAGCTTTGCTCTTAGGTCATGCCTATGGTGTGTTAGAGAACTCACTGGAAACACAAATGAAAAAGAGGCTGATAATTATTTGTACTAAAGCCCTTTGAATTTCCTATTGTACATGTGGAGCAGCCTGAGGTACACAAGACAGTGTTACCACCACTCCTGCAATCCTCAGTTCCTGAAAACACATGGACATGAGACAACAACCTCCAGGGCAAAACGATTCTTTTAACTCTTGCATTATAGCCTCAACAGCAGGTTATTACTTGAGAGCCTCTTGTGCAACCCCTGAGCATAAAGGTCAAATATGCTGCTTAACTAGAAACTCAGAAGCTTTCATCAGCCTCTAATTTCTCAGAGGTGGCTATCACCAAGTCTTCAGAAGGGCCAGCATTTGGGAGCATGTTTTACCCAGAACAAGCCCAAGGCAAAACTGCTGAGTTTATTGCAAGAGTCATAGATAAAGTTCAGTGGCTTCTATTGCTCAGGATGGCAGGGCAGGTGATGGGAAAAGCTCATGCCCTCTATATAATATCAGGGGAGGCTGGGAAAGGTGAAATGAATGCTGTGACTACACACCAACAGAGCAGAGAACAGTAATACCCACCAGGCATCCTGACAACAGATCAAGGGCTCCATTCCCCGTGTCCCTGGAGACTGCACCGATTAATTAACAAAACACTTCTTGACTGTAACCTTCTCACCCTGAGGGAAAAAAGCAAACAATTCCAAAACATCAAAATCAAGACTTGACAAGAGTACCCACCTTCTTGCCCTGAAAACGTGTCCAACTCTGGAACTGGCTGTCTTGTTTAAACAATGACCTAATCATCCCTCCAACATTTCCCATCAGGATCAGAACAAACCAGACTATCTCAAAGGCAATTAACAGGTCAGGGACGAGCACAGCTATAGGAGAGCAAAACAATCTGGTACAGATGAGGAAGACACTACATCTTTCATCCTCCTCCAGGGACACACAAGACTGAGGAATTGCTGTTTCGGGAACTGTAAAACTCTCCTTTGAGCTACAAAAAAATTAAGCACGACAGGGCAAAGATGCTTTGGGGAACAACCTTGTATCTATGCAGCAGAATAATGATCCTGCTTTTAATTTTTCAAATCATTTCAGCTCCCCTCTGCTGCTTGCTACCTGTAAGGATTCCTAGTGTTTTAGGAAAGGAGGAAACAAGTCATCCAACTGAAACTGTTGGGAGAACACAGAGCAGTAAAACCACCCTTGTATTCAAACCTCACAGGAAAAGCATCCCCTCTGCAAAGGCCCAGAATCATTTAACTGATTAGTCACTGCTGGGGCTGCAGGAAAGGCAAGTATTTGCAATACTGAAGTTCTCCAGCTCTTGAGTTTGCTCCGATTTCTAGACCCTCAGCTTTATTTACAGGGCTGACTGACTTGGGAACAGCTTGGAATTCTTCCAGGGAAACCAAACAACTTGGGTAGTTTGGAGTTAGAGACCTCAAAGGTGCTGGCCAATGAGCTGAGAAGTTTTTCTGTTTCAGGAGGATTTACTGTTAGTGGAGCTTTTCTCCTCCCTTTAGTTCAACTACCTGGCAAATCTCCTGTGATTGTGCATTTATGGAAAGCTTTAGGGAACTGTGACTGAAACCACCACTGGCAGTAGAATATTAGCATCTCAGAGCACAATTTAAATGCCAGAAGTGCCACTTGAAGTTTAAACGGTCACACATGTAGAAGAATTTGCCAGTTAAGGGCTACGTTTGTCCCCCAAAGGCAATTTCCTCCTTGGATAAAAGATAACACATGATTTGCTTCACTTCACATTGGTTATTGGGGCAATTTTCTTGGAGAGAGCTGCCCCAGCCTGCACAAATCACACGAATCACACCAACTCACATCCATCCTGTGCTCACTTAAGTGTCTAGATGCAAAGCTGTGCTTATTTCACTACCCATGTGGGTGAGAAAACAGAAGGGAGAAGTTGCTTGGTGGGTCTTGTGACAAGGAATTAGCTTATAAAGAGATCACTACTCTAAAAAAAGAGCTGCTGGGTGTGGAAGATGGACATGCTCTCCTATTACAGAAATACTGCATTCCAAGGAAGGTAGAAAGCCCTGCCAGGTGAGACCTGCAGTAACCATTCTGTCATCACTGAAATATGTGATACCACAAGCTCCATTGAATTAAAAACACATTTATTTCAAGTTTGTTCCCAGCTTTGTCTCATCTTCCTACTGTCAACAACTGGAGTTTTCAGCCACGACAAGTCACAAGCCTTAAGTTAGTACCTGAAGAATTACACAGAGTTGCTCTAAAGATCTGCTGGAAGTTTGAGGCAAACAGATCTTCTGTCCCTGGAATCCTCAAGTACTTCCTGTTTTAAAGCAAAACAAAGCTGAAATTTCATCTGAAACATGTGGCTGAAACTCATCAACAGGAGAAAAGCTCAGAAGAAAGATGAAATGGCAGTTTTTGAACTTCATGAAGGCTTAGGCTGAAGGACTCCTGGCTAGCAGAGGACTCCTGGCTTAGCAGTTAGTTCAGTCACCTATTTTAAGCAAGGCTAACTTCAAAACTAGGTCAGGATGCTCAGTATCTTTTAGACAGGATGTTTTAATCAGACCAGTCTATTTCTAAAGCATTGTCTAGCTGCATCTATTATGTTTACTGGGATGAACTGGGATCCCAGAGAAAAATAATCTTAAAGCTACACCAAACCACCAGTGCTGGGTGGAGAGCAAGAACAAATCCTCTCCTTTATCCCAAAGGTGGTGTTGGTCTTTCCTATTACAAACTTTCAGATAGGAGAAGTGTCATTTTATCCAAATACAGGCTGTCTTCCTGACTTACAGCCTTACAGACAGGCTTTTCCTTTGTAAGATAAAAATATATTTGATAAATTCTGCCTTTGACTTGATACAAGTCCCATGATATATCAATCCTGGCCTTTAGCTTAGTCTCTGCAAAAATTTTCAAACTAGTGCTGTATTATCCCATTTTCTATCACAACTCCTGTGATATGCTATCAAGTCAACCAGAAAATGGGTCCTGGCAGTGCTGATTAAGCACTGTTATAATAATACTTTTCCTGTCAGTTCCTTCTCTGAGCTTCCTACAGCATCCTAGCTCCCAAAACACAGGGCACAACCTGTCTAACAGCTCCTGCTTGCCTTTTTTTATTAATCCTGCAGCAGAAACCTTTCTTATGAGACCTACTGACATGACACTAGAGAGAAAAGATATTTACCAGTTTCTGGCAGTTCTGTGGTAGGAGAGGATCCAGCTGGCACGATACCCAACGTCCATTTAAGCTCCCAAGTGACCCCAGTATCCTTCTGCCAGGCCAAGCAAACCCAGAGCAGGCTCTGGAGAGGTGCAAACACCTGCTTCGTATTCAAACCCAGTGCAAACTCAGAGTTCCACCTCTCTTGACACAGCCAGGACTCCACCCCACACACTGCACCTCTCCAGCTAATAAGGAAATGGCCAAGAGCTTTGCAGTGAGTCAGAGTCTGCAAAAAGCAGCAAACAGACCAGTAGCAGCAGCTCCTTTCTGGAAAATGCAGTGAGACAGGCAAAAAAAAAATCATCACACAAGCCAGGTAAGTGACAGAAAGGGAGGGGGAAGAGTCCTAGCCTGAGATTGGTCAGCTTTTCTACCCATAGGACAGCTGTGTGCCTAACCCAAGTGATTTTCAGCCCAGAGGGACACAGCCATTGGTGTGACAGGCTATCTTCACCTTACTGCAGGTGACAAGTGAAAAAGCAGCAGCAGTTTTGCAGCCCTGGGACCACATTTCAGGAGGAAGCCAGATCTGCTGCTCAGCAGCTTCTTTCCACACACTTCCCTGCATTCTGAGAAGCTGTAAAGCTCTCAGATGTAACAGGGAAATATCTGGAAGGAGTCCAGGTTATTACAGGACCAAGATCTGCAGGACAGCTTTGTCTGTCACTCAACCACCTGCTCCACAAAACACAGACACAAAAGCTCCACAAACATGGTACAATTAAGGATGCTGTGAAGAGAATCAAGAACAAGCATCTCCTCCCATTCCTTAAAGAGCACAGTATTTAAAACCTACCACATCTTACCCAAATTAATCTTCATCTGGGCTCTCACTGAGCCTGGCTAACAGAGATGACTTAAGCATTATTAAGTCCCCACATGAAAACAAGATAAAGCCATAGAATTAATGTATACATCACTTACTGAGTTTCTCCACATACTGTGCAGAGAGAAACATGCACACAGAGAACACCAGACAGACTGGCCCACAGCAAACAATTCATTCTTTCCAAGATTCAGTACAGCTTCTTCCTTTCAGATTTTTAATTTTTTACACGAAGACAAGCAAAAAAGCCCTCTGCTTTCCAGAGTCTAATAATCTTTGTTTTTCCCTTGAAACAATAACGTTTAACAAAGCTTTCATTACCTTCCTCCCACCTTGTTTTCTCTCCCAAATCGCAGAGGTCCAGCAGCAGCATCTCAACTTCAACTGCAAACTCTTTACACAGTCCAGTCTCACTGGCTGGAAGAGCACTTGGCACTCATGTCACCAAGAAAGATGCACCATCATATTTCACACATTCAACTTACTGGATGCTATCTCTTGGCTTGACACAATTCCCTCCCCATATCTTATCTAGCTTAAATAAAAAACACAGATTGAACCCAAAGGTTTAGGCAAAAAATACTCTGTTAAACTTGCTCCATGGTCATTTATCAAATACAACAAACATTTGTTCTCCTCATACAGCATCTTAGAGAAGGTCTTTAAGGAGTTGGATTTTGGAGCTGACACACAGAGCTCAGTTCTGCTCCTAGCTCAGCTGGCTACTACATCTACATAAATTACATTGCTTTGTGTCTGAATGTGCCACAGACTATTTTCCAGCAGCAAAGAGGATAAACAGTGGAGCAGGGTGGACAGCCCCATCCAAAGCTTCAGTACTTAGCTGCTGGAAACAAGGCTACCCCTTTTCCTAGGCAGCCCCACTCAGCAGCAGTCAGCCTAAGGAAGAGCACCAGGCTCTCCAGCATTCTGCTGATTCAGTAGCAGGGAAGAGGCTGGGGCAGAGTCCGGTGCATTGCAGGTTTCTGAGGAATAAGCCCCACGTAAGCACCCGTGAGTCATTAACCAGGCAGTGAGCAAGCATTAGTCACCCAGTCAGAGCTGGCACTAGCCCCCTGTCTCCTCTCTTATGGCAGTCCCAAAACCTCTGGTTTTATAGCCTAAATGGATTTAGGAAGAAAGACAAGTGTATCCAACCCAAAAAGTCTCTGACCTGTTCCCCCCCATTCATTCTGCTGGTACAGAAAGATCACAGCCAAGCATTCACAGCAGAGATTTTACTGTCACAGCAGTTCTGTCCTTCCTTGCTTGTCAAGCACAATATTCTCCTTATACCCTAGATAAGGCAAGATTCTTCCATCTTAGCTGCTCGCCTTGTCAAGAGGTACAACAGTACCCACACACCAGGTCCATCTACAGGAAGACTTGAGTGAAAAAGATTCAAACTCCCTTTTTGGGAGTCTGAAATTTGCTTACTCTAATTCCTCTTACCAAAGCCTTCTCTTGTCCACTGGGTGAGGTGCTCATTTCAGGAAGAAGGTTGCTTCAGAGAGGCTGTTCTGGTCACTTCTCCAATACATTCAAATGCAAACAGGAAAAAGAAAACCAAAACAAAACATAAACCTGAAGGCTCGAATTAGTGTCCCACGGTCCTATAAGCCCCTTCAGCTGAGTCTCTCTTTGGAAGCCAAACAATGGCTCGTGTGTTACTTAACTTCACTCCATTTGCATTAAGAGATGGTTTGTACCAGTTACAGGAAGATTACTGGTGTTTTACCTTCAAAACACAAGGGAAAACAGACTCGCCTACAAAATGGACTAGCAAGTTTCATTGTACACTCAAAATGAGATCCCAGTCACACTAGGAAGCTGGTGAGGAATCCCCTCCATCCAGCTGAAAAGAACAAGCAAAAAGAACTCCTTTATTCAAAGGAGGACAGGCATCTCTTCAGCAATAAATCACTGATATTTTGTGTCTTATTTAACCAGCTTTCTTCCAAGGCCATACTAGAAGTGAGGGCAAAGAAAGTCTGACCAATGTGCCCACTGGAAATGTCAGTGCTGGAGGGTTAGGGCCCAGTCTCTAACTCCCTGTAGCTGCCTCCAAACACAAACACATGCAAGCAACTCGTTGCTGGAATGGTGCACCTTTAACATTACTGGTTGCCAATACTATCAAAGGTAGAAGCAAAGAAGTCCCAAGAAAAGAATGGCATTTATCATCATATAATATCACTTTTGCTTTCGGGTCTTACAAAACTACCCTTATCTCTGATCTATTATACAAACCAAAAAAACCCACCTCAAATCACTTAGTTATGAAACCAATAACAGTCCAAGCAATGGAAAGGCCTGGCTGCTCCATCATTGAACAGTTATCTGTGTAACAGATAATCCCATTGGCAGTTTGCACACGTGATAAGCAGGTGAGGGATGCAAAGGGCACCCAGATGCAGGTAAAGCCAAGCTGCCTTCTGCCAGTGCTCGGGAAGACAGAACAGTGGGAAACACCAAACAGAACAGATCTTTCTTCCCCCATGTCAGCATCAGGTGATGCATTTGAGCTGTATTATTTAACCATCACAAAATGAACGTGGATGCAACATGCTGAGCAGGGTAAGGACACTGGGAACAGCACAAACTGACTGTCCATCCTGACTGTAACAGGAGAGGGGGAGAGCTGCCAGCTCCTTGCAAAGAATTCAGTATTCAGCTGCCACATTCCCCTGGGTGACAGACATGACAGTGAACCACAGAGTGGCTGATACTACATCAGTTGAGTTACCTTGTCTCCTGGATGTAGAAGTCAGAGAACTCTCACCAGAATCATTTGCTAGACTCGAGCTGCTAAGTAGCACACTCTGCTTTCCCTGTTCAGCTGCAGCACACACAGATACTGTGAGCACAGCCATCTTCTGGGGTCCCTCAAAAACTAGACAAGGGTGTCCCCACTTTCAATGTGCATTTATGAGGGGCTTGAAGGAAGAGGGCTACAGAATAGGAAAAAGCAAAAGGAAACTCCCTTTTTTCCAGCAGGACAGGCTAGCAAGGGCAGTTAGTGTGCAGCATGAGGTTCAACAGCTCTGAAACTTTACCTGTCTGTGCATTTTAATTTATTTTTACCCAGACCACCACTACTTTCCATCACCCCACTCGGACACAAGCAGGCTGTGCAGAAAAGCCAGCAGGGAGACAACAGGCAGAGAGAAGACAGGCAGAGCCAGCCCATCTGCAGCATAAACTCACAGCCTGTGCTTACCTGAAAGGCAGAGCAGGGCAGGAAAGCTCCAGGGTCTTGGATCACTGCTGGGGTCTCTCAGGAAGATCCTGTCAGCAAAGCAGCTGCAAATCACAGAGGCAGATCCTCTCTGATCCACTCGATCCCTGCAATGGCAAAGACAAAGGCAGGCTCAGGCCTGAACAAGCCCAGACAAGCCCCAGCAAAGCCTCTTCCTGAGCCTGCCCCGTTCCCACAGCAGCCAACCCCCAGGACCTCGGAGCTGCAGGGACCACAGCTGGTCCCAGGCTAGTGCAGACTGCACAGAGAGGTCAGCACACGTCCAGTTGGGCCAGTCTAGGCCCTAATTTCTCCCAGTGCAACATCCCTGAGCTCAGTGAAGCTGAGATACACTGAGCCAGAGCACTGCAGCTTCAGCACACCAGTGCCAGGGCTGAATTGATTCTATTCCACTGAAAGAAGCCCACATTAGGAAGAATGCAAGATTTCTCCAGGATTCTTCCTGGCAGAAAAATGTAACCCACAACTTTGCAATCACATCAGAGGCTCTGGTAACTGGAAAAAAGCAACCAGGCAACCAAGAGATATACTGCAGCAGTGACATCAGAAACCCATCAGTGCAGGACCCCAGGTTTGAAATGCTCTCACCAAACTCATCCATCAGGGTCCAGACATCATCTTCCTGCCAGCCCTTGAAGCTTCAGTCTACCCATCCCAAATATGTCATTCCCCACCCCCTCCCAGCCCAACACTAATTTTGTTATAAACAGCAGGGCTGTGGAGGGAGGCTGAGGCACCTCATTCATTCTCCAGAGAAGCACTTACTGTGCACACAGCTAATTAATAACGAGCCCTTCAGAGACAGAACTGCAGCAGCCTCCTCCCCACTCACACAATGCAGATATTTTCCCTCTCCTTTGTATGGGTGAGTGTTCACATTTACTTTTCTTACTAAAGCTGCAGGGCCAGATTCAGGTTTCAGCACAGCACAAGCTCAGGGCAACCCCACTGCTTTCCTGGATGACTTCACTACCACCTGCTTGAAAGGGTAAAGAATTTGGCCTGTTAAATCCAACCAAGATAACTTAAACCTGCACAAAATGCAACCAAGCTTGCAGGTCTTATTGTTTTGTTTTTCTTTTTGATCAGAATTCTATCCAGACCAACCAATTCTGCAGCATTCTCAAAAAAAAAAAAAACCAAAAAAAACCCAATTGATGTAAGAGAGCAAAGTCACCCTGGGAAGGGTTCAACGGTGTTAACAGCAACAAGGAGCAAGAAGGGCCAGTTCTGCACTTGCTCACACAATTCATCAGGGCTCTCCTACTTCATGAGACTGAGGTTTCCACCTTACTCAGACTCGTAAACTGACAGCTTCCAAATCATGTAACAAAGAAATTCAAGTCCTGAGCAGCCTTTCTTTTCCACAGGAGACAGCAGAGAGCTCTCTGTACCCCAGGAAGTCATGTAATTTTTCCAAACAGAACTCTTCAGAACTCCCACCTCCCTACTACAGATTCAGAGCCTGGTGCTGCTTTGGTAAATAACAAATATGTCAAGAGCCTGATCCTCTCTGCATTTCAATTTGCACAGGAAGCAAAAGTAGAAGTTACTACATTAAAATACAGAAGTATGCAAACCACCTTCAATCCAGAGAGGAAATAATCTATCATCTCTGCCCTTAAAACAACAGTTCCCATGGCTTATATAAGAAATACATAGTTTACTTGCTGAGGTAACCATAAATGGCAACTGCTTGTATCCCTAATTTCAGAAGCACTACAAACACTTAAGTACACACAAAACATCAAGTGCTTCCCACCTAGTATGAGCTGCTGTTGATTAAGGGCTGGTTTTGAAAAGCCATCTAAACAGAGGAAGCAACAGTCAAAATATCATCTCCTGAAGAGTGTCTGGAGTGTATCCATTGGGCACACTGGGCTGGGATGCTGCAGCACAGCTCTGCAGCTGCTCAGGAGACAGGCAGGTCTGCAGCCTCCTCCTCCCAGGAGATCTGCAACTGCTGGAACTTCCACACTTGCACATGCCAACAACAGGCAACAGCACACAGGCATGAGTGACCACAAGCAGAATTTGGG
>JAOEGS010012273.1:0-24441 GCA_025447755.1 Corythornis vintsioides | reverse complement strand
GCTGGAACTTCCACACTTGCACATGCCAACAACAGGCAACAGCACACAGGCATGAGTGACCACAAGCAGAATTTGGGAGGTGCCAAAGCAGTCCCCTGGCACTGAACTGACAAAGCTGTTACAGAGGAGAAAGGGAGCCCGTGACTCAGCTGTACTCTCCCCACACAGGCCAGGATGAGATAAGGCCTTAAAACTGCCTGTTTCTACCCATGCTGGGTTTGTTCTTATGGCTACTGCTGCTCAGAGCTGCCTCCTATTCCCTGTGTACTGCAGAGCTTCTCTCAGATCATGTTCTGGCCCTGAAGAGCAGGAAAAAAAACCCAGAGTAAAATGAACATGCCTCCCAATGTGGCATGAAAGGGAATAGTAACTACAAAGAAGAAATGTGGCCAGAGGGAACCAGGTTGCACAGGAGCAGCTTGGATGCATTTCTGCTCCTGCATGCACAAAATTACTTCTTACCCCCATTCATTCTGGGCTTTGTGATGCCCTCACCCTCTTCAGCCCCAAGCAGCCAGCCACCCTTGTGACATGCAGCCCTGTCCTTGCCCCAGGAGGGATGCTCTCCAGCATCCAAGCACAAGGGGAGGCTCCCCAGGTGTGCTCCTGGGCTCTGCCAGTCTCCACACACATTTACAGTGCACCTGGAATCCCTTGGGTTGGCATTATGGGATCACCACAGGTCAGGGCACGTCTGGAAAGCTCTGTTTAAAATCAGGTTTGTGATTTGCCCAGCACGGGTGGGTATTAGTGTGGCAGACCCCAGGCAGATTTAACAGCTGGAAATAAACACACTCCTGTTCACTGCTGGACATGACCACCACAGGAACAAGCAGATTTATCACTTCCCAGACAGAGAACAGGAAAAATCAAGCTGAATGACCTTGTTAAGTGCACACATTTGGAAGTCCAAGGCTTCCTACAGTTGTGCTGGTACCCTGACTGAACTGCTTTGGGGTTTTTTTTTTGCTATCCAGCTGTAATGAGCAGAGGACCAGTCACCTTCACTGCAGCAAAGCAGCCTGTTAACAATGAACAGAAATATTCTATAACACCAGTGACCACATTCATGGCTGAATTTATTACATAGTTTGTGCCTGCTCAGCCCCTTTTAGACTCTGAGAAATGCTCATGATACAAGGCAAGTAAAGCATGGTTCAAACGTAGCCCAAGGTCTTCATACAAACCTGACAAACCTCAATAACCTGTTTTACATCTTCCATTGTGAAAACACCTTGGTTAGCATCTAAGTTGGGAAACTTTAGCAGCAAAACAAAAACCAAACATCAGCTCACACTGATGAAGTGTTAGTCTGAACCAGCTACCCCTCACATATCACAGTCCAAGAGCACAAAGGCACATTTCACCTACCAACTCCACTTGATAAAGTGACTGGGCTCTAAGCATAACTACCTCACTGCTGCTGGAGATTTGCTGGCAGCCACTAGATAGACAAGGGCTGCAGACTAAGATATGTTAACCAGCTGGAACCTGGCATCAGCATAAGGTAAATTCTCAGGCTGCTAAAGGAGCACAAGCTGTCAAACTCACTGATTTGAGAGCTTGGATACAGGTCCAGCTCTCCTCAGCTCCTCTGCAGATACTTCCACCCTGGACTGTCTTCTGGAAAGGCTGCTGCAGACATACACACCTGTACAGGCATTGTCTGTAGAGGTTAATTACAGCTAATGAGATGAGGACAAAGCCTCTTCAGTTGCACAGATGTAAACAGAGCAGAGGGACAAGCATCAGTGAGCAGGCTGCTCCTCAGTAAATGCTTAGGTTGCTGGATTTTAGTGCTCCCATCCATCTTACAAACCTGTTATCACTTTCACAGCCACATGAAGGACACAGGTCTTTCTAATCCTCAATCCTGTCTCTGTAGTGTTTGGATTGTTCTTCAGCTGTCACATTCAGCAAGTACACCTGCTGATGCTGGGCCTTCCTTTTCTCATTTTAAGGTCAGAGTAACTGGAAAGACTGGTGAAGATCTGGCAAGAACAGAAAATTCTTGAGACACAAATCTCTGCAGAGCTCAGTGAGCCTTCCCAAACCCCTGCATGGCTGGCAGGGATCCTCTATGGCCCAGGCTGCTGGCAGCAATCACATTTTGCCCAAGGAGAGAGAAATATGTTAAGATCTAAGGAAAGACCACCTCACAGATAATAGTCTAATACACAAACCACCCCTACATGCCACATGCTAATCAGCCTCCCCCACCAGTGCACAGCAATTCAGGTCCAGTTCCTTTCCTAAACAACCAGAAATCACCAGAAGTTGAATTTCCCAGAAGCTCTTGGTCTCCATGAACAGTGGCCAGCTCTTTTCTGAACTTTTTTTTGTGGGTTCAGCAGCCTAAGAACATTTCCTGTTTCTGCAAAAAGGGGAAACAAGGCAATTAGCATAAGGAACTGCACCAATCCAAACCCAGGGTGAGGGATGTCATTCCAGGCAACTGAGTATGCTTCTGGTAAGGACAGAAACATGTGACTGCTCCAACTGAAGTGCCTTACTCACTCTGATCCTCTGGCCTTGCTCAGACATGTACTGGTTGCAAGATCAGGATTCTTCATTCTTGGTAAGATTCTCTCTCCCTTCTGATCAGATAGAAACTGAAGCAAGGACACCCCCACCACCCCCAGATCACAGCCAGCAATAACTGTGAGGTTCAGGTGCACCCCCACACATGGACATGGTTTGAAACTGCCCATTAGAAAGGGCTTGGACCACTGACAGACACACGGAAATTCACCAGGCTGAAAAAGCCCAAAGTTGAGGCACTTGTGACATATTTTCAGTGCAAAAACCTGTTCTTGTAGTCTCAGGGAAAAGAATGCTACAGGACACTGCAGTCACATCACTCCCCTGCAATGCAAACACCTCTTCCAACAGCTGCTGATCTCCTCCTGGGCTGCGTCACTCCTCCCAGTGTCACACCCACTCACAAGAGCAGGGCCTGGATGACCCAGGGATACTGCACATTGGCTGATGGAACAAATCAGCAGCAAGCTGCAGACCCAGCTTCAGATGAAAGAGGCAAGACAACAACAGACAGACTTTTGTATGAAGATCATAAGAGCAAAAAAGTCACAAGAAACTTAGTCATTCTGTCCCCTCCCTTGGGCTCAGGACTAGCTTCAGGTCACCAAGCTCATGCCCCTGCATTCACAGATTCCCAGATATTAGGGGTTGGAAGGGACCATTTCTACTGCTTCCTTAGCATTTCCATCAGTATTTGACTTACCTCTGTCAGAAAAGCAGGGTATCCATCTATCTCTGGCATGGCTTTGCCTCAAAGAGGGGAGAGATGCAGTTCACTCATTCAACTAACCTCTCCCAATGCACAGACCTTGGCATTTGCTCTGGCAAGAATCCAGTAGGGACTGAACTAAGAATAGGACCTGCAGTGAAGGACAGAGCTTTGCTAGTAGGATTAGCTGGTGCAGTTACAGGTAGCAATTCCCTGCTCCTCAAAGGCTTTACCGTTAAGCAGCGAGAGAAATGACTCTTTTCTCGGTGAGGCTTTGAGGGGGGGGGTTTGCTCTTTGGCTTTTAACAGCAGGCAGGCTGGCAGAGCACAGAGCTGCTGCAGGCTGCATGGCTGCAGCTTGGTGTGCAGCTGCCTCCCTCTGCTGGGAGCCGGGCAGCCAGCAGCCCCGGCAGAGGTGACACCGTGTCCTGGGAACGCTCTATCCTGCCCTCCTCCCAGTGCCACTGGAGAGACACCCTCCCCAAGGGCTTCTGCAGGCACAGGGCTGCAGCAGCACTGAGGGGCACAGATGGAAAGGCACCTGGCAGAAGCTCATCACCTTCTCCCTTCTCGTTCACACCTGAAGACAAAGGGTCAGTGAGGTCAATCGGAGAAAAAGAGGGTTTTTTGCTGTCAGCTTTTTTTCCTCTTGCTTCTCCCCCCTCTCCCCCAATGCCCAACAGACTGCAGGTATTTTTGTTTTGTAGCACACTTCACATCAGTGGAAGCAATAGGGTTTTCTGCAAGAAAAGGGGTCAAGTTCAGTTGCCTCACATGCAGAGAGCTGCTCAGGGAGAAGCTGATGCAGCAAGCAGCTGCCTTTGCACCCAAGGAACAGCAGTGAACTGACAGCTCTGTGAGCCTGGCTACACTTTACCACTGCTGCAGCCTCTTGATTCCTCTTCAAGAAACTGCCATGGAAAGAAATACTTCTCCTAATCTATCCTTCTCCAAAGCCCCTGCCTAGGAAAGCATCCCGTTGAGATGCCACTGCACAGAGCAGCCATCAAGGACAGAACTGCAGGGATGGAAAGCTTTGCAAACACTCATGCAGAGGTGCTCACATCCCTCCTGGTGCTACTGCAGCTCTCTACACATGAGGAGAACAGGGCTAAAGAGGCCACCTTTGAATCAAGCTGAATGGGCACACAGGTGACAGTTTCATGTTCACAGTTCTCTTGGCTGTTTGTAGACATCCTGCCATCAAAGTTGTTTATCCACACACCAAAATTGCCAGTAACATGGCTCTGAGTTCAGAGCTTTGTTACCAGAAACACTCACCACATGTAAATCTGAGTCAGTTTCTTAAAATAGACAGACTGAAAATAAACATCAGCTAAATATTAATATCATGAAAGCCACCTAGCAACAGAAATACATTCATGATGCATTCAACTTGTGTGTTATACAGGAAAAGTTGGGATCAAACCAATTTACTACTGCAAGTTTTTTCCACATCTGAGGTCTCCTGCAAACTTTGCTGCTCCGGTGCTGAGCTATCAGCCCAACAGCACCACAAGAAACTGCATGGAAGGTAATGGAAGAAGTTGTCCCTGTTCTCTACCCCTCAGGATTATTACTGGAGTATAAGGAGTCCTCTGAATCCTTGGGAGACTGTGGCCAGCCCACAGATCAGTGGAGTCTCCTTCCAGTCCTGGGTTGCCACTTGGGGTGTCACTCCTCAGAGGGACAGAACAGAACCTGAACAGCAGCCTGCAGGTTGCAGTCCTCCTTTGCTGCAATAGATATTTGTTGAAGATTCCAAAAAGGCTCTTACCCATGGAAAGTGTCATTAGCAGGAGATGAACTGCACTTCACCTTACTGCTTGCTTCAGGGTACAGTCCAAATACCCTATGCATGCTGCAATAACCACCACCCAAGGCTCACCTGCACTGCACCAGCAGCCACCCTGCTCTACAGCTGCTTTCTGCCAACACTGCTGCTACACAATGCGCTGCTGCTGCTGCCATTTTCCTCCCCACAACGTTCTAACACCCTGGCTGAAGCAACTGCAGAGCCAATGCTGCAGTGGTGGCTTGTCACCCAAGTTCAATTCACCTATTGGAGCCTTGCCACTTCCCCAGCGTGGTTACCTGAACTGTTACAACGAGCCCCTGGGGCCACATTGACACACAGCACCATCCCTGGTTGCAATTGAAGGGCATCCAGGGAAAGGATGCTGCATTCTACTCACAGACACTGCACCCAGCCAACTCAATTGCTAAATGATTGGGGGGGGGGGGGGAGAAGCAGAGCACAGGGGTTGGCTGTGACAGCACTTGCAGCAGCATCTTTCAGTCAGTGTGTGTCCCCCCCCCTCCTCTGCAATGTCCTTCTTTGCTGAAGAGTTTTCAGACAGGGCTTTTGCTGCAGTGCATCAAAGAGCGGGTGACTTGCCAGCAAACCACCAAGTGTTCCCTGCTCTTCACTTCTCACCCATCTCTCCAAAGCACACAAGCTGATTCTGCTGAGCAGACCCCAACGGACTGCCTAGCCTGCCCACAGGGCTGAGCCTTCAAGGAGGAGCAGGTCTCTTTGTTCCCCTCTTCCAGGCGTGCACAGCTCCTGCTCAGTTTTACCCCCTGGGTGCCATAGCCACACTCACAGAGCTTCTCTGCAGAGCATTTCTGCCTCTGCCTTGAGGCACTTGGATTTTCCCAGCTCTGTAGGCAAGGCAGCCTCAGAGCACCTCCTGGTGCACAGGGCAAGGTCTGTCTCCTCAGGACAGCAGCCCAGGGTTCTAACTAGCACGTTTTCCCACAGCCTAGGTGAATTCCAAGATTGGCCTCAGTGACCAGTTTCCTCCTGCCCTTCAGCTCAAGGATATTTGCTGCAGGCCCCTCTTTGCCCAGAGCAGTTGCAGGTGCCTGCTGAAGCACCACAGGCTCTCCAAGCACTTCCACAAACCCTGCAAAGGGAGACAGGTTAACATCACATCTGCCACTGACAGATCTGCTGCATTAGCACAGCAAGGAATTCTGTCAAAAATATATGTTCTTCATTCCCTGTAAAGGTGCACTCAGGTATCCCCAGGGAGAAAGTATGTGTGGGGAAGCACTTCAGAGTCTGGGAGCTCCACAGGAGCCCAAACAGCACCTTAGGGATCACCTCAACCAGCAATTTTCTGCCCCACTATCCCCAAGCTGACACTGACCTTCAAAGTTGAAAATGCCACTCCATACAATTTCCATTTGTTTAGTCAATTTGTACATAATTGGGCAACTCTCCACCTTTTTATTTATTTTTTTTTTGAATGACAGGACTAGCAAAGGACTGCTAATGGATAATAAATTATAATCCACCGGTGTTTTAAACAAAAAAAAAAATAAATCACCAACAGCTCAAGGTCAACAGCTAGTTCAAGGCCCTTTCCAAGCTTTTCTTGAATACAATAGGCTCTTGTCTGGGAGCTTTCTGGGGCAAGGACCTTATTTTGTTTTCCTAGGATTCAACACAGCTTCTGCTGCTATGCCAAGTGAAAGGCATCTTTGATAAGCACACCCTTGCTTAATTTTGTTAAGACAAGGGCAGAGCACTTTATCCATCACAAGTAAGCTTTTAAGATGAGGTAAGCTTTGCCCTCTGTTTATAAGAGTGCAGTTATTTGTTGCAGAATATTGACACAAATTAAAACCCATTTAGATTTGCCAAATTTTAGTTCTTCTTCACTCAGCAGTAGGGACTCTCCCTTCTCAAAAGGCCAGTTGTCTGACAGGCAGGGGAAAGGCACAAGAAGGGTAGTCAAATGGCAACCCTGCTGCAGTTCAGCTCTCCCAGCATAATTAGAAATTATAAAGACTGAGCTGGAAAAAAATTACATCTTCAGGACATTTACACCCAGGCAGAGAGGTAGGACGGGGAAAAAAAAAATTAAGATTCCTGGCACATGGGAATTCTTGTGTTCACATGTCAGACAGGGCTGGGCAGAAAGCAATTTGCAGCAGCTGGTAAGGCTTTTAAAATACCTTGGTGCATCACATAGCACAATTGAGCCAACGATTTCCCCCACCCCTTGCACTCCTGATCACTCTGGATTCTGCAGTGGAAGAGCCAACTGGAAGAATCTGCAGAGGTTTTGCAAGAAGCAGCTGAGTCTCTCCCTTGCCCCGATCCAAATGTTCCACATCTGCAGGAAAATGGGCAAAGCTGCTGAATGTTTTACACTGTCCATGCAGGGAGAGGTGTGTTCCCCATTCCTCCAGGAACAGGCAATACCAGGGACCCTCCAACTGGGGTCCAGTAGCAAATTTTCAAGTCCCCTTTCTAGAAGGTACCCTTCCTCACATCATTTCTGTCTGTATTTCTTCACTCACAAAACCACTTGGAAGAAACTTCGAAGCTGGGAGTTTGCTGCAGTGCTCACAGGGAGCATGGCAGTCATTAAGGGGGAGGAAAAAAAAGCACCTAATAGCTTGGAAATAAACTGCCTCCCTCCAGCCCAACTAATGCTACAGCAGCACCAAAGGAGACTTAAACTGCAGGCACAACCAGGTATTTAAAGGACATGTACTTTCTGCAGTGGGGCAACATGCACAGAACCCATGACCTTCCCAAAAAATACATGTGTCATTTTACTTGCTTAACCATTTCTACACCAACCACTGAAAATCACAAGTCAGCAGCCACAAGCAAACCATTTAAATCCCACTCATGAAACATGTGGTGAAGCAGAGTCATCAGAGGCTCTGGGAGTAGTGGTGGCTGTAACCACAAAGAATTGAGGATGGTGAATCTCTGTGAGCTCATAAGCCACCAAAACTGTGTGCTACAAATCAACCTCCTTCCATTATTTTCAAGGTAGTACTTTTCCAGGACACCTTACTTATTTAAAAGAGGGAAAAAAAAAAATACTCTCTCAGGAACATATATCCCAGGCAGTCCAAAATGCTACAACTCACTCTGGTTATCAATATGTCAGCTAGAAAAAGAAAAGAGCACTCCTTTCCAGATCAGAGACAGGCATTAAGGGGAGAAATCATCTGAAATATGGTCCTTCACCACACACAGCCAAGTCTGCATTTCAGAAGCACTGAATCTATGCTCTCAGGTTTTTCAGTAGACTGCTTTGTTATATCCACCCTCTCTAGATATCCATCATCTTGGGTAGCTGTAGGCATAGCACAGGAGTTTAAGGTGGTGCTAGAGGTGCTCCAAACTCCAGCTGAGATTTAACGTGCACTGAGGATGCCTTTCCAGGTGCACAAAGCAACACTTGGATGACACTTCACTACAGGGACCACTACTGTAAGTGCACAAATCTTTGTATTTGGCTCATTTTTGTCCACTACCATCATTCTTATTTGCTTTATGCAGTAGATAGTTGCCTAGCCAAGTTTTCAAGGGGACATGAAGACAAAGTTTTTGAGAGGCTTTCATGCCCACTTCTAGAAGCTGAACTCCTGAGAACACAGCTGCTTCCCTGCAGTTCCCATACATCCACCACCTTGGGTGAAGTCAGTTGTTCTTTCCCATTTTAGAGCAGTTGTTTTGTCCTCAAGGCAGAGGCCAATATGCTTTTATGCTGATTACTCTTCCACAATGCCCACATGTTGGAATACCCAGTCACATCCATTACCCCTTGGTGATTTACATCAAGCCTGCTGTTAACTCAGTTAACTTTTATTTTGTCCTTATTTTAGGAATTAGGGAGGGGTTCTTCATAAATGCCACAGATACATGCACAAGTACTTTACAAATGAGCTGAAGGCTCTCTGCTCATTGGCATGATGATGTAAGAAAACCAGAAGTACCACAGTGGGCTGCATGGAGTCTGCATCACAACCACTTTGAGTTCCAGCTACTTCAGCTTCTGATTTATCATGCAAAAAAAAATAAAATCAAGGTTTCCTCCTTACATCTGTGACTTCCCTTGTGCCTTTGAGATTTGGGGCTAAAGATCTCTCTGATAGGAGATCTGAAAGTTTGAGTGAATTGAAGAGTGACTCTGCAGTTGAGGGTGCCTAGGGGCTTGCCTCGACCATCAGCTTGCATTGTGTGACCTTGAGAGATCAAGTGCTGGTCCCAGCTCCCCTCTGCTGGGATGAGGAGAACACCTTTCCTACAGATCTGACTTTTCTTAGTCCTTGTGCAAGAACAGGATATAAAAAGCCCCCCCAATTACAGATCTAATCAATGAAAACATACACTCCTCTCAAAGTTGCAGCCAAGTAATGGCCTCAGTGGGCACAAGAACAGCCTTCCTGGTGTCAGGAGACAGCACTAAAAAGAGAAGTCAAATATTTGGTCACTTCAGATGCTGCTAATGTCAGCCAGCATCACACAGCAGCAGCAGCATGGATCTAACTTGGTATGTGCTGTACCAACTGGCTGCTGAGTAGCTGCCCCCCCTCCTCAGACACACATCAAATCCATATCCAGAGGGATTTCAGCACAGCTGACTTCACTGCTATTTCGACAGAATAACTAATTGCTCAAACTGCATTTTTTCCCCTTGCCCCATTCATTCCCACACTTTAGCAAGACTCTGGAATTAGGAAGAAGCTACATTTCAATTAAAATAGATCGCTTTATACTAGGACAATGCAAGTTGCTAAGCAGACATTTCTGTCCAAGTCAATTTTGCTTTACTTTCTAGATAAAGATCCAACCCTTGTGCGTTCTGAACGTGAGATTTTTAATAGCACATCTCTCCAGAAAATGCAAGTTCAACTTCTGCAGAAAAAGGCTGTGCTCACACATTTCCAAGGCAAATGGAACTTTTGCAGGCTGTAGAGGGGCATTAACGCCTGGGGGTCACGACACCACTTTCCTTGGCTGGAGAAGCCCCACTTTGGAAGCTGGGCTCAGCAGACACAAGCACACAAGGGCACGGGGCTCTTGGGAGGAGGGTGCTGAAGCCCCAGTCCCGGTTCAGACATTGCAGGCAACTGGTCTTTCTGCTTAAAAATCAGAGGTAAAGGCAAGTCCTCCGGGGCTGCAAACCCCAAGATTCCAGCCGGCAGCTCCGGAGAGCTCCGGAGCAGCACGAAGAAGGGGAATCCCTGGCTAAGGCTGCTGCTTTGCAGTCACTTGAAGGAGAAAAGCTCTGGCACTACTGCACTCTTAAAGCTGCAGCGTCCAATTTTTCCTTCGTCCTCCTGCCACGCAACTCCCCCCGCAGTTTCTTTGCGGGGGGTGACAAGGAGCGAGCGTGGGGAGCCAAGCTGAGGAGTGTCAAGGACGGGAAGGGATCGGGAGGGGAGCCGCAGAAGTTTCCACTCCGCAAGTGCTGCATCGGCAGCGAGTCAGCGCGTCCTGCTGCTCTCCTGCAAAGGCTCTGCAGCTCAGCACAGGGCTCGGACTGCAGCACAACTGCACCAGCCTGAAGGCATTCAAACCCCAGCGACCTGCTCCAGACAGCAGCAGCGGAGAGGATGCACAAAACCAGAGCATCTGACTAGTCATTTTCCAAGGTTGCATTCCGGATTGTTGGGGGTTTTGGTTTAAAAAAGCAGTTAAAAAATAAAAATAAAAATAAAGATTTCATTGATTTCAGCTTCCCTCATATTGGTCCCAAGGAGCATTCAAAAGGCAGAAAAGAAGCCAAGTGTATGAAGTTGAATTAGCAAGCACACACCAGAAGTTGGACTTGTAAAATCTTTCATCAATTATACAAGACAAGCCCGCAGGAGGAAGGACCACAGCCTCTTAAATGCCTCCCTTCCTAACAGAGCATGCAAAGAGCTTCCATTAAACCAGGTTAGAAAACCCTCCCTCCCACCGAAGTTCTCTCTTCTTACCCTAAATCCACTCCGGAGAGCTCGGCTTTCCCAGAGATGAAGCGTTGTGTAGAGCAGCAAAAGTTGCAGACTGCTTCTCCTGCGAGGGAGGCAGGACCTGGCATAAGTAGTGTCAGACGGGTCCTTGCACTGAAGTGATGCCGGGAGAGCCCGGAGCTGTTCAGACAAGCAAGGGAAAAAAAAAAAAAAAAAAAAAGACGGGGGGGAGGGGGAGTTAAAAAGTCTTAAATCCCTGACACTGCAAGAACCCTGATCCTATAGGATTGTGTGTAAAAAGCAGGAGCTCGCTCTGATGCAGCCGTATTGCCTGACAAGGTGGAGACTGAGCCTTGGGCTCCCTGCTGGCTTTGCTCACCTGGCACTGATGTTGCTCTTGCAAGAGGAAAAATGAAAAGCAAGTCAGACATCTGCAGAAGCCTCTCAACCTCTCTGCACCCACCTGAGCTAGGCTGGATTTGGGGTGCAGGCTGGAACTTATTCAGAAGTCAGCAGTGAAACAGGCAAAGAGGAGCTGGGAAGATGCAGGGAGTGCTCTTGGATCAGTAAGGATAAAGGGGGGGGACGACAAAAGAAAAAGGGGGGGGAAAAAACCCCACCTAATTCTCCATGGTATTGCAAACACCAATCTTAACCACATCAAGATTTCAGAGAGAAGCTGCAGGTCTAAAATTAAACAAAAAGGAAAACAAAACCTCACACTTTCCACCAACATTTAACAGGTCTGTTTCCCCTCCCCAACATACAGAACAGTGCAAAGCCTGATCCAAAGACCTATCACTAACTTCAGCAAAACAATGTTGATTTAAACCAGCTCAGGCCTAGAAAAGCCCTTTGTCCTGTACACATTTAGTCCCTGCTCTTACTGGTCTGACAGAATGTGGAATTTATCCCTCAGCTATTCCATTGATGAAGCCACTGGAAGGCTGCAGCTCCTGAAGCTGTGTAGACCCCTGTATTCCATGATGCTTTCAGCCCATCAAGGCAGGGATTTATTGAGCACAGGACAACATGCACCAGTCCCTCTTCCTTCCATTTCATGGAAGTGTCAGCACTGGGGGACAAAAGAACTAGTGTGCAGGGAAGAGACTTCACTTTACATCCTAGAGTTCCAATTACTACTGATTTCTGGTTCTGATAGTCTAGTCTCCAGTGCTAAGTGAGACTGAGGAAGGGGAAACCAGTCTAAGCTCTGCTGCCAGGGGCACAACTGAACCAGGCAGCATTTAAAGGTATGTGGTCAAGAGCTGTACAACAGCTGGCTCTGGAACCAACAGTTCAGTGTGATAGTTTTGAAACATGGAAATTCTTTACCTACCTACTTCAGTGCCCCACTGCAAAACACCAGGAGTACATCAGGGTCACTCTAAATTCATTATTGCTTTATAGTACCACCCCCAAAAGCTTTCAGCTATGCTTATTATCTGCATCTAAAAGTGTCCTGGCACTGCCTGGAAAGCCTTTTTCTTCCTTTTCACCTTCATTGCTTTTCCATTTGGAGATTAGTTTTCTGACTGGACCACTTAAACCTACCTGCCTGTCAGCTGCATAACCCAAACGTGCTGGGTGCCTGTTCTGTGCCAGGTGAAATGTACATTCAGACTAAGCCCCCACATCCAGCACACCACTCACCACCACCCACTCAGCAGAGGTCTAGGTCAGTTTTTTACTTCTTAATACCTGTTGCAGAAGGTAACAACAATTTCCTCTGGTTTTACATCACAGAAGAGCATGGAGAGACAAAGCTGGGTAGTCAGCACTGTATTTATAGTTACTCGTGCCTCACTACCAGCACTGCACTGCTGCAGGGTATTGTTAGTGTGAGGAAGCCCAGACCCCTGCAGGCTTCCAGCAACACCACTGGAAAGCAGGCTGAAGCCAGCAGCAAGACCCCCTCAATGTCAAAATGTTTTACTGACATTTTCTACATTTTTGCCAAGGTTTTGAACACCCTGATTTACTGAAATGCTCCATAGTGATTCCAGGCCACCTACCCCACAAACCAGAGCCACAGTCAAGCTGTAGCAGGGAGGGTGAGGAGAAGCACCTCTTTAATGAGGCAAAGCACCAATGCACAGCTTGGATGCAATACAGCAAGGAAGATACTGGTGCCATCCCAGACTGCACCAATTTGCTGCTGCACCACAGTCCATTAATAGTAACACAGTTATGCATTTTGGTGCAATTCACTTGGTTGCAGGAGAATAAAAGTGACAAAGGGCTCTGGTTTTAAACATTATCAGTCTAATCTTAATGTAGCACTGAGATAAGGGCAGAGGGATCTCTTTTCAACTTCGTTTTCCCATTCAGCTGTCAGATACTCAGATAAAACCTTTGACTTTCCTCAGCTGTATTCATGCAGCTCAGCTGTTCTGATCAGCTTTCTGACATGAAATGCAACAGCTCTGCTGCAGTATTATACCTTCAGATATTGCCTAGGCCACTAGTTGTATTAGAAGATGAAGGTGGTTGGTAGAGTGGGTTTGCTTTTATTAGTTTCCAAAACTTCTTGACTAGAATAACCCAACTGCAACAGTTAAAACTGTACCACACAGACTCCAATAGAGTAAATACTAAACTCAGATCAAGTACATTTTGGGGAACCTGAGGTAGCTCAATGATTACAGTACTCCCTACCTGCCTGTCTTCTGTCCCCCTTTTACATCACAAGCCAAGTAATTTCTCACCCAGCCCCACAGAGCTTGGAAAAAGCAGCATTATTCTGTGGACAAAGTACTGCCACAGTATAGCTAAAGCCTTCAAAGGCCTGCAGTTTCAACTCCTGTGCACCTAGAAGCTGTCAGAGCCAGACAGCATCATAAGGTACCTGCCTTATGCTTCTTTCTGAAGTAAATGAACCCATTAAACTGTTAAAGCTCTGCATCAGTTTGGACCACATAGAGAACAGCTCGTATTAGAGAGCTAACATGGAAAGATGATTACTCTCAACACCAGGGGCAGAGGAGGCAATCACTTCATCTGTGAATTGCTTTTCCTTATCTTGGGCAGACAGATTTTAATACATTTCCACATATTATGTCTATAACAATGGGAATCACTAGTTGCTTCATGATTTTTTTTTTCCCCCTCAGATAGGACAGGTACAACTTACTTAATGCACTGAGAGGTCCTCAGGAGCCACAAGTCGTGTCTTTGGCTACTGAAAGGTAAGCAAAGCTGCCTAGCTTCCTTTGTCCTCATGCACAAGAGCACATTCCAGTGCATAAACAGCATGTTTAGCCTATAAATTCCATTTCTACCCTTATTTAGCACAAGACTGAACAGGGGACTGAAGGCAGCTTGTCCCAGTGCAGGAATTTCTGGGGAAGATGCCAGCACTTTATCTTTAATCTGCTGATCAAGCTGATGAGAGCATCACTTTATAAGAACAAAAGGCAGAAAGCAGGCACAGCTTAGTTGATTGATCAGTTCCCTTTTGATTCAGGTAGAGTACTCGATGAAGATTAGCTCTCCTCCTCCTCCCCACCCCTCAACTCCCTTCCCCTTGTCACTGCCTTTGTGGGAGCAGCTTCCTGGTTGCTGAGGGATGGAGACTGCATCACTCTGCAGCAGTGCTGCTGAAGGACTCACCTAGTCTTGGTGACAGCAGAGCACTCAGTCATGTTTTAGTCCATGACTAATCAGGGAAAGCAGCAGAGAAATAACAGAATTAGCTTGTAATGCCATTGACTCCAGCTCCACAGCAGCTGGGTTAAGGCTCTTCCCTGCCCACTCAAGGTGCACACCAGCAGAGCATTCACCAAAACCCCTTCCTACAGCTTCGAAGCTGCAGTTTGAAAAAGAAAGTTGAAGAACAGGAGAAAGAAGCTCTTAAGAGGTAGTATTACTCTAATACTCTCTCACCTTGGAGTGTCTCAGCTTTACTTCGATGCTAAGCTCTTTAAGAGCCAAGCTGCCCAGGCAGAACACCAGAGCACTCAGGTCTTGGGAACATCACTTGCCATCACTACCATGGGGCTCCTGCAGAGATCAGCTTTCCTGCTGCTAAACACAGTTTATCTGTGTGCACAAACTGGGCATTGTTTAACACCAAACAGGCAGGAGTATTTAAACCTGAACTTCTTATACTGCATTGGACTTCCCTCTGTCAGGCCTATTTAAGGCTTTAAGTGAACATGCTTAACCACAAACCAACTTCAAGCACAACTGCAGCTCCAGAACTCACTAAGTAGCCAAGTCATTGACTTGCATCAACAGCCAGAACAAAGCCCCTCTTTCTTACTCTTCCCCCACACCAGTTTAAGAACTGCTGGTAAGATTTTTCACAGTCTGCTTTTCCAGAAACCACAAAACAGTAGTTTGATTTTTCACTGAGAACACTGGCTGCTGTACAGCTGGTCTTTGTGGCCTCTCAGCAGAAGTTAACAGCTTTACTCCAAGTCTAGAACTTCAGAGCTTTCCTGGGAGCTTGTCCCCCAGCACAGTGACTGGCCAAGCTTCACCAGGCTCACAGCAGCATGACCCAGCAGGGCTCCAGCTCATGAAACAACACCCAGGACCTGAGGAGTGCTAAAGCACCCAGAGAAATCACTCAGCCATTTTCAGCCACATCTATAGATCACTGGCAGGAGATGCCTTTGCAGAGGCTAATACATTTGGCAGATATCAGGCAAGTTTCCTCTAGATTACTTCATCAAAATCTTGCTGTATTGAAGGACACCTTACCTCATCAAAGCAGTACAACCCCCATCCTGGCTCAGTTTCACTTCTCCACACCTTGAGACTAGGCTGGGACTGCAAGAACAAAGGGCAACAAATACTCACTACATCAAATTCAGTTTTTATACCGTTTCCCCCCCTCTTAACTAAAGAATCACTTGCTACAGAAAAGCTTTCAGCCGTTATAGGAAAGCCCAGCCTTTACTAAAGGTTTACTGGCTAGAGCCTCTCAAACAATAAGCTGTTCTCTTCAGCTTACTACTTCACTTTCTGAAACACCATCTTTAAACACCAGCCAGAACAGCTCTTTTGTCCTCCAGAGCTTTTATTTGCTCGTAGAACATCCGGCTCCTTAATGCCCATTCCCTTGCTAACTACCTTTTATTCCTTTATTGGCATCACATGTCTCATCTGTCACACGGGACCTATTTCCCTTAAAGGAGCCTGCAGCTGAGGGAGGCTCTGACAGAAGCACATTCTGATCCAAACCATCATCCTGATAAAATCTCCCTTGCCCCAAATTATGAGATGTTAGAGCTCCTTAATGAAACAGTGGAGATATTTTTAACATGGTCAAAAAAACTATTTTATCTTCTGACCTTCAGCTCAGAAATAGCTGCACTGTTTTTTTTCAGAGACTTAAAAAGACTGCACAGTCAATTTCAGCCTCAATATTTAAAGTTTGGCATTTGTAACTAGCTGAAAACAGGGGCTCTCAACAGAAGTTGTTAAACAACTGCCACTACTCCCAACCTCCAGCTCTATCTATAATAATAACAGGCTCAAGCACCCAGGGCCTCAGCTGTTCATCTCATTCCATGTGCCTGAAATACGCAGCAGGGAGATCTGCACTTTAATGATTTCTGTTAAAGTACATGCCAAACCCCCTTTTTCTTCCAGAACAGAAACCAGACTGTGAAGGGGGACTCCATGTACCTCTTCTCACAGCCTGCTGTATCCAGAGACACAGATGAGCTTCTGAGAGCTAAGAAGCTTTGTCATCAGGTGCTTAACTGGTTAAATACAAAGCTATGGGATATAGCACTGATTCTCCTAAGCTTCTTGCTAAATGTACTGTGCAGTAATATCACACAGAGTTGTAAGGAGAGATCTCTGGAACTGGATTATTTGTCCAGCTGGCTCTTTCAGATGAGTTATTTACCCCCTCACCAAGTTTAATTTGTTAAATTCATCACACGAGTTATGCTCATGCTGTACCCTCTGCTGTGTTTCAGAAATAGGGCCACTCCTAGAGGCATTCAGACTTTATCCAACCCAGGGCTGCATTTGTAACATGGTTGGAATCATAAAGAGATGGGTGATGTGAAGCAGGGTAGACTGCAGGCTCCCTCATCCCTACTTTGGACTGTATCTTGCAGCCAAACCTTGGTGCTAACACTTTGTGTCAGTGTCCAGAACAGAATGGGGAAGGTTAGGACGTCAAACAATTACATTGTATATTTAATTCAAAGTTGTATCACAAATACAATGCCAGGCTTTGCTTGAGCAGCAATTCTGTTCTCACCTCTGTGAGACATGATAATGTTGAGATCTTGGAGTGAAGAAGACAATAGGCATGGTGATTAGTCTGGCTATCTAATGTAATACCATTTAACACTGGATACAGTTATAGCCATTTCACTGTGTGCATTTTCTTTACAACTCCTTGCTATTGCCATGCAAATCATGATTTGCAAACCCAGCATTTTCTCAGGTCTGGGATGGTATCTGTGAAGTCTGGCTGACCAGGGCTCTTAACAAAGCAGTTTTAAATATTCATATTAATTTTCAGTGTTGTTTCATGGGGCACTGGTGGAATCCATAATTAGAGCCCTGGAGTAGCAGTGAGCCCAGATCCTGAGCCTGACCAGAGCCTGCGTAGGTCTTAGAGGCAGCAATCTGTGAAGATTTCCGTGTATTAATGGGCTTAGTGGGGTCAACTGGGGAAATGATACCTATGATATTCTTCACCCCAGTGAATTTTAAACAGCAGAGCTCTGGTGAAAGTTTTACATTGTACCAGTACATTTTGAAGACCATTCTGCTGTGTGAATTCTTAGAGGGGGCTGAGGGGTTTTGGCAGAGTTTGGCTTCTCTTCTGTCTGCCTCTCGTTACTTCGCCTGCTTTCCCAAAACTTGGTGTGTCTAAAAAGTTAAACTGAACTGAAATGCGCTCCAGGAGGCTCTTAAGGTACTTGCTTTGTTTAGAAAACAAAGGACTGGAGTTGTGGATTCATTGCGTAGTTAGAAGGCAGTAAGCTGGAGGCACAGTAACTTCAGGACACTAAGCAATGGAAGGTCTCTAGGCAAATATACCCATAATACATAAAAATGAAAAACAAGCAGTGCAGCTGGGGAAAACAGAGACTTGTTCTGTCTGTTCCTGAATCTCCGGGCTGAACAGTTCTGCTCTAATGGTGCCCTATGAACCTCCCCAGCACGCACCACGTGCCGACCCATGTGGACACGCCTGATGCAACCCCTGCGTGTCGAAAGGGCGCAGCCTCAGCACCCGGTGCTCAGCTGGGGCTGGGTAAAGGATGTTTGTCCCCCACACGAGCGTGCCCCTGCACCCCCAGAACCCCCTTCACCCTGCGGTTTTCCGCCCGCCCGCCTCTGCTGCCCGGCGAGAGCGGACGCCAACCAGAGAATTCCCGGGCGGTGGGAGGGGCGGCCACGAGGGCGGGACTCTGTGTCGGGCCCGCCCGCAGCCGCCGCCGCCGCCGCCGCCTCCCCGCTCTCGGGCCCGGGGTGGGAGGGAGGTGAGTGGGGGGCGGCCGGGGGAACGGGTCGGGGGATGGGAGATGGAGGCGGCTCTTTGCGGCTCTACAGCCCGCAACCGGCCGCCTTTCCCCGTGCGGTTCAATGCACCGGGCCGCACAGACCGGGTGCGTGGGCGGGCGGGTGGCAGCGGTCCCGCTCCGTCCGGAGCAGCTCGGGGTGTGCGGAAGGGAGGGATGCGGGTTCCGCGCTGCACGGAGAAGCGGCGGGCAGAGGGGTTTGTGGGGAGCGGGTGCGTGGCCGCTGCCGAACCGGCCCCGCTTCCTCCATGCGATGTCCCGCCCCGAAGGCAACCGCTCCGGTACCGCAACCGCTCCGGCACCTCCCCCGCCGTGCTGCAGGTACCGCCTCCGCCCCTCTCACGCCTGTTGCTGCCTCTGAAGCGCTGGCCGTGGCGAGGGAGGATCAGCGGCTCCTTTCTGCATCCCCAGTGCTCGGGGGACCGGGAGGGAAGCGGCCGCGGACGAGCCCGGGGACGGCGGCCGGTGAGATGCGGGACCCGGCTGGTGCGGGTCGGCTGTGGCAGCGAGAGGTACTCCCGCCTCCGAGCCTTCCCCGCAGGGCTGCGTGGCTCGGGATCTGCACCCTGTAGTCATTTTTTCCCGCTGTAACCCTCCTGCTTTTCCAGGGCTTTGGAGACACAGCCCCAGTCCCGGTGCTGGGGCCAGAGCTCGTGTGTCCGTGCCCAGTTCCATGGGTATCCCGAGAGACCAAGCACGAATCGGTGCATCTCTTGCAGCCTGCTTCTAATGTGAGTCTCCTCCGTAAGCCTCTGACCTATCTAGTAGCTGGTGGCCAGGTCATTCCTGCTCTGCATATGCAGAAGACCAATGTGTTTATTTCTGATTCTTGAAGAATCTCCACGACTTTCATGTGTTACTTGAGCACCCAGAGCACCCTGCCTTTGCCCATGCATCTGTTAATTGTCTTCTAGTGGGATGCAACAGTAGCCAAAAAAACAGCAGGGGAACTTAGAAGACCTGAGAGGAGCTCCTGTCCAAGTGGAGCTCCAGTGGCCAGGGAATGGACACACAGTCTAACTGCTGGGTGAAGCTCTTGCAGTGTTTTAAATGGATTAAGCCCAAGAGTCTTTTTTCTGACGCCTGACAGAGTAACTTTGTTCTAGCTGGCTGGAGGATTTTTTGAGTTTTAATGGGAACAGTGGTGATTATCTGATCTGAAAGCAGTAAACAAACATCCCTGGGTTTTCTGTGCTTAATCTGGGCAGTGTCGCATCCTATTTTGCAATTGCGAGTGTTGTGAAACTGGTTTTCAGTTGGCTTGGAAATACTTGTGACAGTGTAGCTGAATCTGCCAGGAAACTATGTGGCTGTTTCACTCATTTTCTTGGGTACATGGAGAAGAATGACCCACCCAAAACCTCCCCGTGGCACAGTAGGTACCTGCTCTTCAGCTGTGGTCTCTGTACAGTAACTACAGCCTGACAAAGTGTAACAGGCAGTAGGTCAAACTTTTCTAGGTTCCTGAAACAAAGGTTGCTCAAGCAAATGTAAATATTTGCCACACTGAGGAACCTTGTCGTTGACATTGTAACTCCCTAATGACGGGGGAAAAAAACCCAAACCTCTGCTTCAAAAGATAAGTATTTATACTGCAGACAAAAATCCCAGGAGCCACCCTTCTGCCCCTCTGCAGTGGCCAGCACTGTGTGCTGGATTCCCAAAGCAGGTATGTGGAGTGCCAGCTCTCCTAGGAGGGCTCCCTAACACTGCCCCCTTCTCTCTGCAGCAGGGTTGTAGTTTTAGGAAGTCTTTTCTTCAGAGAGTTGGAGTGAGGACTGCTCCTGGGGAGGCTTCTAGGGTCTCAGGTGGAGACCTCCACCATCAGCCCGATCTCCCATGCAAAGCAGAGGAGTCAGGAAGACAGGAGTGCAGGAACTGCCACTCCATGCTGCCTGCACATAAACAGCAGCCAAAAGGTTTAGTCCTGCCCAGGTTTAGTGAGAGCTGGGATGCTGGGATGCTGCTGGCTCAAGCAGTGCATGTTTTCTCTGCTGTAACTGGGTCTTTCCTCACATTCACCAGGGAACAACCTGCCTTATCTCCCTTGCTCACCTGAGCATCGACTGGAGCAGCTGCTGTACACTCAGCCATTGCAGCAGGGAGAGCTGCTCTCTGGAGAAGACAAGTTTCCAGCTACTTTTGCCACTGCAGTCACTGTAGAGCTCCTGTATTACTCAGGTGAGCTGCTGGGGAGAGAAACATGAGGTTTATGAAGACCAGTTCAAGCTGCATATAGAGAGAGATATTCAGAAGTTCTTTGCTCTGATTTAGTTGCCCTCATTCTTTAGCTAACTTAGATCCTGTGTTGATTTAGTGATGGAATAGTGACTTTTCTGGGAGCTTTCCAAGGGGGAGAACCAGTCAAGAGCTAGCACAACATCTGCATTTCATCCCTCTGCCATTCAAGGGAAGTGAGGACCAGGCCTTTTGCTCCAGCTTAGGAAAACCAATCCTGAATAAGTCTGGGCAGGTAAAATCTGACAGGTTTTGGTCCTAGGACACGTGTGCAGCTGTAACTGGAGCAGTGGAGCCAGTGATATATTTTCTAGCTGACTGTGAATGTATGAATCTGATAAGACACTTCCCTGTCTTGTTTCTGCTCACAGAAGGTTAGGATGATGCTGTTCATTCTCATACCCAAGATCCATTTCTCAGTTGTATGGTCACAAAACTGCTATTTTAAAGTGTTGCCATCATGCCAGTGCAAAACCTGGTGAGACTGCAACCACACTGCTGTGAAAAAGCCAACTACATCTTCCTCTTACTGTCAAAAAAAATGGCTGGTGTTCCTGCACAGGCTGGTCTCTGAGCTGCTGTGACAATATTGACATGAAGCAGTGCCAAGACAGCATAATACCATTTGAGCAAAGTCCCAACCAGGAGGTCGTTGAGAGCAGTGTTTAATTGGCAGGCACACGTGTGTCTTTGTAGGCAGCTCTGAAATTTGTATTAAAATGGGTTTCAGTTGCACAGTCTGAAGGCACTGACACCCCCTCATTAACTGTGGGAACAAAGCTTATGCTACAGAAAAGCCTTAAGCACGTGCTCTCTTCTACTCCTTGGTTTGCATAAGGAGGCTGGAATCTTTTCAAGAACCTCAGTTACTACAGTGATAAAATCATGGAGTGGAGGAGGGACTGTTGGGTGGGGGATCCAGGCAGAAGTTCCTGTCTCTCCAGCCATGGGAAAGCTGGTACCTTGTGTTGTGTTTTGTGGTGTTTTAACTTGGAGTGACAGATTTTCCTTTTTCATCCTGTCTTCTAGTGTTCCTGGCTCTACCTCTTCTCTCCCAAGATGCTCAGCAGAGTTCTGTGTACAGTGTTGTTCATGGGAGCTCTGCCATCACTGGCTGAAGTGTCCCAGGGCCACATCTCAGTGGTCTTGCTGGGAGCCACGGGTGATTTGGCTAAGAAGTATTTGTGGCAGGGTCTATTCCAGCTCTACATGGACCAAGTGAGCAGTGGCCACAGCTTCACTTTCCATGGGGCTGCACTGACAGCTCAGGAGCCAGGGCAGAGGCTGATGTTTGATGTCCTGAAGAAGCTGGCCTGTCCCCCAGATGAATCTCCCAACAGATGTGCTGTGCTCAAGGACCAGTTCCTGAAGCTCAGCAGGTACCACCAGCTGAAGACTGCTGAAAACTACACCATGCTGAACAGAGAGATTGAGACCCTGCTTCACCAGGAGGGGCTGAAGGAGGCTGGAAGGATCTTTTACTTCTCAGTCCCACCATTTGCCTACACAGAGATTGCCAGCCACATCAACAGCAGCTGCAGAGCACCTCCAGGAGCCTGGCTGCGTGTGGTGCTGGAGAAACCTTTTGGCCATGACCTGAAGTCAGCCCAGCAGCTGGCTGCAGAGCTCACAAGCTTCTTTAGGGAAGAGGAGATGTTCCGTGTGGACCACTACCTTGGCAAACAGGTGAGCAGCAAACTGTGGGCAGCCCCCTGCCAGGCTGAGGGATTTGGTGGCAGGGAGAGCTCATCAGCTCTGAGTCTGATGAGAGTGCTGTTCCCCTCTCAAATTCAGGCAGGGCTCCTGAGTGTGCTCCCTCTCTTTGCTTGTGGAGCCCTGTACTGCCCTGCTCTTCATCCTCTTGCAGCCCAAAGCAGGGCTGATAGAGGGGTGAGGGTCCCCTGCCAGAGGGAAGCCAGGGTGTAGGGACAGCTGTGTGTGTGCACAAAGGAGAGGTGCAGAATTCAGCTGGTCTTCTCACCAAGGTCAGGGCTTTGATTTCGCTGAATAAGCAGCACCCTTTCCCTCTCACAGTTCTCCCATCTCATTACTCAGAGGCCTCTCTGCTTGGCCTTGGCTTCTAGAAGCAGTTTTAAATTTGATATGATGTGATACAGAGCTGATGGGATATGAATTTTGCGGGATGTTTAGGAGAAGAAACCTTCGTCCCCTGGACTTCACTCAGGGCGTGGAGGACTGGCTGCTGCAGGGGCAGCTCAGGGTGTGGAGCTGCATTGCCCCAGAGGGAATGTGTTCAAGGACAGGCCATCCTTGGGTTAGAACAATGTGATGTCACATTTTGAAAGGAGCCTGTTCCAGCCATGGCACCGTGGCCAGGTTTTACACAGAAGGTGGAGGTTGCAGGTCCAGCTGCAGGGAGAGCATCTCTACTAAGATGGGGGGATAGGTTCTCCTTTTTTTTTTTTTTTTTTTCTCCTTTTCTCCCAGAAAAAGCAGATGGCTTTAATGGTGTAAGCATCTGATGTATTTCAGCACTTTGGAACTGCACATTAGTCCCAGGATGGTCTGACTCAGCCCTTTGTCCTTTCACAGATATAAGCTGAGAGTCTTGCAGGTTGTAGTTCAGCCTTTTTCACATGAAACCTCTAAATGCCTCAGAAAGACCTTTAATGTCTGCTCTGTACAGTCACCAGAGACCCCACTGCACATCACTGCAGGCTCTCTGGCTGATTGTCTCTGCTCTGACCTGCTCTGCTGTGTGGCTCATCTGCTGGCACTCCAGATACTGTGGATATCTGGTGAGTTTTTCTTGGGTCTTTGTTTTCTTCACAGGCTGTAGCCCATATCCTGCCTTTTCGAGATCAGAACAGGCAGTTTCTGGATCCAATTTGGAACCGACATCACGTGGAAAGAGTGGAGATTGTCTTGAAAGAGACTGTGGATGCTAAAGGTTGGTGAGACAAGTGTGTAGAACTAGGGTGAATGAGGGAGAAGGAGAACTGTCAGGTTCATGAATGATGTGAAGGTGGCCCTTGAGGTAGTGCTGGTGCAGAAACCAGAATAAAAGAGCAGATGAGGGATGTGCTGCTCCTTGGAAATAGAGAAGGACTGTCTCACACTTCCTATGCTAGGGACTGACTTCCAGGTAGAGTTGCAGCTTCCAGGAAAAGATTCCCATTGCAGCTTAGCTGGGAGCAGGAGAGAATCCCCCACCTCTCTCTGCTGTAGAGCTCTGGGTGCATTGCACCTGGCTTTCCATCCCAAATCTTGATAAAAGGCACTGGGGTTGGGAACTGAGGCAGTTTAAGGCCACTGCAGTTCAGTGCTGCAATAATCTGGTTGTTGTAACAACAACCCTTTTGTATTCCTGTCCTGTTAGCTGCCAGGCTCACACTGAGTGTACTTTTGTGCTAAGCTTTGAAAGATGTTCTTGCATCTTCTGCCTGGATGTTACTCATGTCAGCTGCACAGGGTCAGTCCAGGTGCCTAGGTCAGTCTGTGTTTGTCTGCATGCTCACTGCCCTTCCTCTCTGTAGGAAGAAAGAGCATTGCAGAGAGAAAACCCAAGCCCAGAGCTGCTAGCAAGGGTCTCCTGCTGAAGGACAGGGCTGCATTGCCTCCCTGCAATGCTGCAGCATCTGCTCTGCAGTGCTCAGCATAAAGTGCTCTGGGCTGGACTGCCACCCACAGCACTTCTTGGGATGTCAGGCGCCCTCAGTTCTGCAACATCAGGATTGCCTCTTCTCCCTCCCTCCCTCCCTCCCTCCCTCCCTC
>JAOEGS010012272.1:3594-18550 GCA_025447755.1 Corythornis vintsioides | reverse complement strand
TGAGCAGCCTGGTCTAGTTGAGGGTGTCCCTGCTCCCTGCAGGGGAGCTGCACTAGATGCCCTTTGGAGGTCCCTTCCTGCCCTAAACATTCTATGATTCATGATTTTATGATTCTCTCTTATTGCAACTCCAGGATGCTCAGGAACAGAACAGCTCTGACAACAGCATGTGGCAATTAGATTGATATATTGGTTTTTTTTACTTTTTCATTTGCAACATAAGATTTGAATGGAAGCAGTCAAAGATGCAAAAATAAAGCCTTATCCTCTCCTTCCTATATTCCCAACTTGTGCAAGTAGCCCCTCTGCCACAGCTCCCTTTAAACGTTCCTTGACTTTCCCCCCTCATGACCAGCCCACTATTTTACCCACTTCTGGGCAGAAATCTGCAATTCTCTTTCTCTCAGAGGCAGTCCTGGGCTATGGCTTGCTGTGAGCCTACCATCCTCAATACAAGGCGAATTTCTCTGACTCCTCTAACAAACAAATAGGGCTGCATTTAGATTTTATTAAAAATAAATTGCAAAAGAAAACACAGTGCTGAATGTGCATCTTCCCCTGAGGAAAGAAAGAGAGAGCTCAAACATTTGACAGATGGTCATGTTGCTTAGTGCCTTATTGGAAGGCACTGAGACACTGTGGTAATGGGAGCAGTATTAGCAATGGCATACAGAAGAACAGAATAGAGAATTGGTAGATATTTTGTCTACTACACTTTGACACTTTCTCACCTCCCAGCTCTTGAAGAAATTTGTGGAAAGTTTTAATAAGAATAAAGCATAATCATAAAATGGATTTTCCCCTGAATGTGCTGCAAAGGTCATAGCAAACTGAGATGTGCTCTTGTTTTAATTCCTGTCTACCTTGCATTTAAAGATTTGATTAGGGGTTGTTTCACAAACTCCCTGCCTCTGTAACATACTACACCCTGTATTTAATGTCCTTTGCTTCCCAACCATTCATATTCAGAATTAAAAAATAGAAACGGTCAAGTAGCATTGACCCTAGTGTACTAAAATAGCATAAGTTGTAAGTTCAGCCTCAGGAAATCTGGTCTTTTGGAACAAATACCCAGTAGATGTTGATACGTTTTAAAGCCTTCATTTGTCTGCTCAAACAAAACTCTCTGCAAAGGGTCACACACTTTCATATTCAGCTGCAACTTGTTTTCCTTTTTGCCTTCTACATCGTTTTATTTTCACTCTCCGTGTCAACTTTTTGAGATCTAAACATTTTTGCAGGAGTTGATGCATGCACCTTCCTTCTTTGAATAAGAGTGTATAGACCAGGAAAAGACCTCTACTACGTCAGGAGAGAAAAATGAAAATGAAAATCTTAAGCCAGATCAGAGACCAACTTCTTGACTAGATAAGGCTGAGAATGGGACTATGAACATGCAGCACATACAGGGAGAGACAGCAAAGAAGAATGCTGTAAAGATGCCAGAGAAAGACTCTGAAATTCTGTTCTTTATCTGAGATGGTTATAAAAGTGCTCATTCAATCTCATTCTGATGCAAGTTGTCAAAGAATACAGAAACAATATTTATATTTTAGAAATCACTAGCTATCTGGTAGCCTAGCTACCACAGAGTGATTCTCCAACCACAATTCTATAAACTCTTATTAGAGATTAAAGCCAAGGAAAAAATGTTCTTGATACTTCTTTCCCAAAGTTTATGTAACTCAACCTAACTCCTCAACTTCTTTTCCATACTCCACACACTAAGATTATTCCTGGGATTTGGAAAGACAGCATGGAACAGCATCACTTGTTGGAATCTGTTGCAACAGTAGTTCTGCTAGGATACTGTCATGAATTCAAGGAAAACTTCTTGTGCTGATTGCAAGGTATCTTGTGATTGCAGACATATGGCTTCTCTAGCTTATTTTGTTCCTTATCTTATGATTTAATAGGGATTTTTAAAACAAGGCTACTTGTCATCAGCCTTGCTTTTTGAGAAGCTTGATGCCTCCAGGGCTTCTTTAATTTTATTTTTTTTTCATTAAATACTTTACAGATCATCACAATAATAAGTGAACAGTCACTTCACACTGTGCTCTGCCATCTGAAATTCAGTTCAGCTGATTCTTTATCTTACCAGAATTACTTTCTTAAACATGGTCTATAAAACTAGTCCTCCTCTTTATGTTGAGACACCCAAAAAATAAAGCTGTTAATAAGTGGCTTTGATGATTGCTGAAAAATTCTTAGACAAATGCAGCTTTACTAAAAAGGGTGACTCTGACCTTATAGGGCTTCAGTTTCCCACTTTCCACAACCTGTTAGTATCTTTTATAATAGATTCTTTCTCTGAAGGACCCTGTATATTTTGAAAGGCTCTAAAACCAGTAAATGACAGCTATTGCTTTTGATTTACTGCTCTTCCTTCCTTCTCAGTCAGCCTGCTGAAACCCTCACTGATGCCATTTATCTGCCATTGTCTTTCACTGAAAGTTTTAATGCACTTCTAAACTGTTTGAATGATTCTACTCTGCTGCAGTGATGAAGGTGGTAGTCTCAGCTGCCCAGATAAATAGCCCATGTTCTGATCTCTGTGCCATTCAGGTGGACAATCCACTTCTCTAATTTGCTGTCATTTATTGTTAGATTACATTTTCCACCTTAAGTGTTTTGTCATCTTTGGGGTTTTGGATCAGGACCACGTACCAGTAAAGTCAGATCACTGCAGATAGAGGTCTTCTTCACTCAAACGTTTTCCCAGGAATAGAGGTTTTCAATGTAGGAGTCTAAGAAGTACAGGTTTGGAATTATTTCACTCTTCCTGTATTATTTCATATATCATAAAATAGTAGGGATAGAAAAGGACCTCTGGAGATCATAATGTCCAACACTGCTGCCAGTGCAGGAACACCCAGGGCAGGCCACACAGGAACAGATCCAGGTGGGTTTTGAAAGTCTTTAGAGAGGAGACTCCACAACCTCTCTGGGCAGCCTGTCCCAGTGCTCCATCTTCCTCACAGGAAAGAAGATTTTCCTCATGTTGAGGTGGAATGTGTTTCACCTTGTTACCATCACCTCTTGTCCTATCACAGGGCACCACTGAAAAGAGTGGTGGGCTTTTTGTTTGATATGACAATGCACCAGTTACTAGCAGAGTACTATAGGTTTAAAATTAATCATTCTGAATATATCCCACCAGCCTTATATGCATGTTAAGTATTTTTTATTTTCCAGAGGAGACAGGGTGGAATTGCAAGTCATTTTCATTGCATGTGACAAGGTTTTGTTTTCTTAGAAGGAATCTGGTCGCCCTTAGCTGCCAGATGGCAGCTCCAACAGCTGTTTGCAGACCAGCAGTATGATGTTGCATGCAGGAGAGGAATGTGGTGATACTGCAGTCCAGTTCTTCAGCTGGTAAAAATTTGCATAGCTGCCATAAATTTGCATAGCTGCCTCAACTCAAAACAGATCTCTGTTGTTTTATGCATTCTGAGGACACACCAATGCTGCAAAATGAAGTGTGGTGCAGAAATCACCAAAAAGGGGAAAGTCTGTGCCAGTAAATCCACATAACGTAGTACAATCCATTCACACAATGATCTGCTGGGCTTCATAATCAGGAAAGTCCTGATATTTTAAAAACCAGGTTAATTAATAAGCTTCACACAGCTGCTGGTGAACAGTTGTGAATGTGGCTGTGAAGCTTCAATGCTGAATATACTCTCAGTTTGGGGTTTTGATTACAGTCAGCATTTACTGAAGCAAGGTTATAATTAGCAGTATATGCCTTGGATTTCAGCATGCAATGGGGTAGTTGTGCCCTCTGTTCTTAGTTTATGGCTTAACATTTGTACTGGTACATTTCCTATCATTGAAACGTTGTTCTTCATTTTAAACATTGAGGTTTTTTCAAGGGCTCAGCCACTGGCTTCTAGGTGCTTCACTGCAGCCCTTGTATATAAGGCTGTTTTGTCATCTCCTGTGCCTTTCCTGATTTCCAGGCTGTCACAGAGATATAAGGAATAAATACAACCATCACTGAGAACCTTCTTACCTTTGATGGTGTAGCCTGAAATAAGCAGGGTCCACGTTTTCACAATGCCATCTTTTTCTCATCTGCTAAACACTAATTCTACTCATGTTTTCTGAGTAGCTTTTATAGTTAGATTCTGCTTGTTGAGGACACTGATATTTCAGATCTTCACCAAAGCACGTTGTCATTTCACCTGCCCATCATCTGCTTTTTTTTAACCTTTTCTTTCTAAATGCAGGTGTTACCCTTCTTTATTATACCCTTCTTTGGAGTTGAGGTTCATTTACCTTCTTCCTGTAGCCCTTGACTCTGCTCAGGCTTTTGATCTGTTTCTCACACTGCCCTTTGCAATAGATAGTCAGACACCTGTTCCCAATTTTTACTTGTCAAATTATTTGAGAAGTGTTTATTCCAGGTGACACCTTGAAAATTAAGTGAATGAGAAGACCTCCTGAGGGCACACAAGTGATCTGACTTGAGGAGATCTTACTTCAGAGGAAGAATCCAACAACTCTGGGTTCCTAGAGCAGCTGCCAATTAGAGCGCAGAACGAATATGTAATTCTTCAGATGGAGAAAGTTAACAACTGACCTTTATTATTATGTAATTATGTTAAGGATCTGCTCTTCATCTTCAAAACCTTCAAAGTGTTTGTCTCAAACTCCTTCTGGGATTATCTTTCCTTCCCTAGCCAGTGACTGCCAGCATCATTGATTCCTGAACAAAGCACAAAAGAGCTTGTTTGCTTAACTTGTTTTTCAAAATTACACGGAAGACATGCAAAGCATAAAAAAAATAGGAAACAAACCCAACAAATACAAGACACCTAAGTAGCCAGTAGCAACAATTTCTCAGACATAAAAGACAAGACAAAACTGAAGAAAAAAACTCAGATGAAAGCCGCTCCAGGGGAGAAACTACTGTTACATTTTAGACCCATGCTGTTTGTACCTTACCTGGGTTTCTGCATGTGCTGCACAGTGAGAGAAACTCTGTCCTCCTGCACATTTGTACACTCTCAGTGGGGCTGTGTTAGTGCTCTGTTTACATCTTCCCCAGCAGAACCACTGCTCCTTCATGGCACTTGCACACAAAATCACCTTTTCTATTTTTAGTTTCTCCAGCTCATACCCTTTGAAGAGCAGAAGTGCACTGGGCATGTTTGGTTTCATTTATTTATTTCGCATCACTTATTAATGGTGTGTAACACATGTATATGTCATTTAGATGCCTGGATTTATCCTTCATATTTTAAAAATTATGTAATACATTCTCAGAAGGCTTGGGCTGATTCTGTTTAGGGTTTTTTTGTGTGTATGTGTGCTGACTTACTTTTGCTGCCTTTAGAACTAATTGGGAATTCTGTCACAGAATCTAGTGGAAATGAGTGTTTCCCAAGTGAAATTTTCACCCTACATTCTCACCTCACCCCCAGATTTTCTATTCTGACAAGTATTTAAATATGACACTAGGTCTCACTGATGTTTGAAATACCTATGGGAGAGTATTTTTAAATACATTGTGAATGAAACTTCAGGAAAAATCCTGAAAACATGAGAAGACCATACATGCATTCAGGGAACCAAGGCTGAACTAGCTTTTCAATCTCAATCTCAGTGACCCATTCCTATTTTCCTCTTCCAAAACAATGACCCAAGTTTCTGTTCTGTTATGTCATTTACAAGGCCAAGAAACAGTTTAATATTTAAATTAATTAATTAATTTATTAATATTAATAAATTAATATTTATTAGGTAGCCAAAATTTCTCATATGCAGCTAAAAAAAAAATGAACAAAAAGCAGATGGATTTCCTGTTCTGAACACTTCTACATTTCACTGTCTTTAGTTAGTTAAAACTGTGGCAGCTTGGTGCTTCCAAAAATCAGGCCAGCTTGCTGATGTTCTTTATATTTAGTGATATTGTAACCTGATTTTCAAAACTGTCGAGTACAAACAATTTTTAGTAAACCCAGGCCATCTTCAGGTGGATAATTTGGATATTAATACAATACTCGCATAAAATCAGCAAGAATTTGCTGAAGCCTCCAGAAGTCTTCAGGGATGCAGCAGATTATTAATTTGTTCTCTTGGGTTCAGTCTGTAATGCTGGACATGATTTACACATGTAGATCCCAGAGTGATACTGTTAGAATTTAACCACATCCTGGGCTTTCCTTTTAATTATTTTTCTCAATGAACATTACAATATGCAGTAACTTTTTGGTACAAAGAACAGTGACACATCCTGTACCAGAAGAGATACGAGTACTGATAACAGAACAGAGAGGTCTTTGTTCATCTGATTGAAAACAACCAGCTATGTTTTTAATCTCTCTCTTTGAAAATATATTTTGTGCTCCAACTACAGTGTATAAGGCAATACATGTAGGTTTGAAGAGAAAAAAAATCTACATTTTTCATATGTTGCTCCAGAATCTAGACAGATAGCAGTTCTTTAGTCCTTCCACATACATGTGCATCAGCTCAAATGCCCACATATCATTCTGTAAAAGTATTCTGCTAACAGAATGAGGAGTTAGTGCTTTGGTGAATGTGGGGGTTAATCTCTGCTGTTTCTCCCCTTTGCTTTATACTGAAGGATGTTCCTTTCCACAACTTTATTTTGGGGAAGGATGTTCCTCCCCAAATCATTTTAGTCACCTTGTTCTCAAAAATACACTGGAAATTTTCACTCTTTCACCTTGCAAAGCCTTTACATGTTTTTATGTATAAAAAAATAATCCATATGCAACTGCCCCAGGTGCAAAGATTATATATATATTTAAACTAACCTGTCCACTTTTCTTCACATTTTATTTCTTTTAGGAAAAAATTTAAAAGAAAAGAGAGGAAAAAAAAAAGGACACTTCTGGGAGTAGGCTGTTTGCCCCATATCCAGGAAAATGAGTATATTTTCCTCATTATTTTTTATTACTCTGGCCTCTGGGCCACAATCAATATTGTCATTTTGCCTGATAACCACAGAGCTCACAATCACCATTTTCCTTTCCTTATTATTTTATTTGATGTCATTTTGTTATTACTGTGCTTGTCTCTTGTCTCATAGAACTGTTCTATAATAATTATAGTGATCTTGACAATAACATCCAGTTTATTTGTCTGCTAAAATCTTTAAAACCAGTGGAAAACACTGGGGAAGGGAGGGATGTCTTTGCCATCTTCTGTCTATTCAAAACCAGCATTCTGAGACTGATTTTAAAAATTTAATCCAGTAACAATTAAATGTAGTGGTTTTAGCTGGTTATATTAACCATGTTAGGATTGTTTCATATAGGATTAACACTATTAATCCCCTGCTCAGGTAGTACACAAGTCCCATTTTATATCTGTGATATTCAGAAAGGTTTTCTGCCTCCTGTGAAATGCTGCATTTTGGTCTGCCTCAGTATTGCTCTGGGCACTTTACAAAGCTGTAAGTACATAGCTGTCCCTGTGGTATTAGGAGGTTTTTTTAAAATGTTTTTGGTTTACATTGAATTTGTTGCTACACTTTAGCAGAAGATGATGTTAACAATATTCCAGAATTTAAAGTCTTGCCATCAGCTTTGTTGCAGTATCAGCTGGGCCCTTGCCTAAGAGATAGAAAAGAGGACAGACAAATTGAGAATTTGTGGAAAATGTAGAGTGGTTGTACCATAATTTTTATGTGAGACTCATATCTTTTAAATTCTGTCTTTTTTTCCCACTGAGGGCTACCTCTTACTGTCTGGGAGTGTAAGTCAGCATTAGGTTAGTTTGGATGGAGTTATGCTGGGCTGGGTGTCATTATGATGTCACCAATGCCTTGTGAAGCTCACAAGATGTTACAGCAGAAATGTCCCAGAGAGGCTGCATTGAGAGATGTCTTTGTCTTGGTGGGTTGGGGTCTATAAGAAAGAGAGGTGAGTCTTTGGCAGTTAAAGGCTCATGTGACAAGGAGGACAGAAACCAGTAAAGTGCTAGGTGCAACATGAAGAGAGGTGACAGGCTTTGCAGGAGAAATCAATGAGCATCAGAGCATCCCAACCTCTTTGCAAGGCTCTTACCAAATGTCAAGTATTTGAAAGTGAACCTGTAGTTGTTTTATTGTTTTACCTAGATTTAGATATGTGTTCCTGGGTGACTTGGTCTGGGTGACCCTGCTCTGGCAGGGGGGTTGGGCTAGATGATCTTCTAGGTCCCTTCCAACCCCTGACATTCTGTGATTTTGTGATTCTGTAAACTCATATTTTGCCACACTGGGTGAGTATTAGGCTCCCAGAATGCTGCTTTGATGTTTCTTGCTTTCTCCTTCTGGCCCTATGAACTCTGTATTTCTGTCTGCACAGGCAGGTCAGAAAGCTTCAAAAATAGGGAAACAGCAATATGCACAAGCCTTAACACTTTGGAGAGACAGGAGTGTTTCCTCCCTGTGGCTGAGGTAAAAAAGGGCGAGGGTTTCCATACTGGGTGCTGATCTACAGGCTGTATTTTGGGAATGGGTCCCAGGAGCCCTGGCTGCATTCTGTGAGAACAGAGTCATTTCTCTATCTTAACAAGGAGTATCTTAAAAGGATGCAGACTGTCCCAGCTACAGCACACATATTTAACTCTGTCCTACTTAGGTCTATTTTCAGTGTTGGAAAGAGAAGCACCCTTCTCTTCCTCTCTCCAGTTCCTTGTTTTGTAGACCAGTGTGTATGATTTTTTTTTGCCACTACTAGTAAAAGGTCAAAGGCTTTCTATTGACCCAACAGTTGCAGTGATTAAAAACAGGCCTGGACTTGTCTGGGCCTGAGCTGATTTTAGCTTGGTTTTGCTGTGGTAGACAGTGCCTAGCAATCAGCTAAATATTACCTGCATTTGTTTTAGTTTAGCTTTTGTTTGTGATGTAACAAACAGTTTTTCTCCATGGACTGAGCTGTCTACAACCCCAGACTGAAGAGTGGCATGGAAGAGCATCAGTTCCTGCCCTCATCCTCCCAGTGCCTGTCATGCTCTGACAGGGTTTGTTTGATCACCAGGTGTACCATGTCAGGGACCTAATTCTTTAATAAATATCATTTTGACAGGATTTTTTCCTTTCTGGCTATGAACTACTTAAATAGTATTACTACTCATATAGTAATACTTAGTATTACTCTCAGTGTGAAGAAAAGGGGGGTGGTCAAGCACAACTCTTTTCTTGGTACTGCCAACACTTGCCCCATCCAACCTGGGCATCTAACCCCAGGTTATAAATTCTGCTACAGGGTTCATGCACCTCAGATCTTTTTCAGATCTAGGATTTTTTCTAAGGTCCCCTTAGCAAAGCAAGGAACTGTATAGACCAGCACCCCAACTTGCAGGATATATTTTCTTTCTCTCTTATGTAACATATTCTTTGCAGACTATTTTATTATGAAAACACTGGTTTGTGCAGTATGTTTTTGCCTAGCTTTACTTTTAGAGGGAAAGTTTCAAGATATATTTGTTCTACTGTTTCAGAAGAACTTGCATTTTTGTTATTCTGGGAATAGTTGCTCAAAAATGAAGATAAAAACACTGTCAGGAAGCCAAAAACTTTGGATTTTTTTCTTTGACTATAACCCCCACCCCAAAGTATTCGCACAGTTCTATTTCTAGATAGAATTTTAGAGCCTTGACTACTTCAAAAGGAAAATACTGCAGATTTCTGCTAATAGGTTATATCTGTGAAAAGGAAGAGACTAGTAATGAGTAACCTTTCTCTTTTGCTTCAGAACATTTTAATTGTGTTCCATTTACTTCAACATATTTAATATACTTCCAATATGTATTTGTACAGTGTGCAGGCAAATGATTTTCCAAAGCCTTATACAATATAGTGAGTCATAAATGATTGCTGTTCCCACTCCCCCCGATTGAGAATGAGTCACAAAGTGGTAAAGTCTGTCTCCCTGGAGTGCTGAGTGAAAGCCACCTGATTTCAGGCAGTCAGTAGAAAGCTGACAGCTGAATGGCATGAGAAGATCCCCTGGCTGAATGGTGCATGTCTGCCTACACATCTCTCACCTGCTGTGAAATAGGTGCAGATTGCATCCTTGCAGGACATGCTGTGTTGTGATTTGCTGATCCCACCACATGCTGCAGCCGGTAGGGGCTGTGGCTGTGCTCCAGATGTGCACCCTGTCCCTGGGTTACGGGGGTGGATTCCTGAACCACCCTTCTGCTGGAATGAAGTTTCCAAATTCTGGGGCTGTGCATGGGGACAGATTCCAGTTTGACTCAGTAACTCCACATGGCAATCACCCCCTCAGCTACGTCACTGGGGTGGCAGCAGTCGCCAAGTGGGTTTTGGCAAGTTGCTTATAGCTGTGCACACACAAAGTCTCTTCCCCACAAACACATGGTCCTTGAAGAGAAGTCCCTTGAAATCAGATGTCTCAAAGTGGGTGGGATTTTCTTCCTTCTGTCTTAATTTTTTTTTTTACACAAAGGAAGAAAATATTCTGTGATTTGGTTGTATATAAAAAAAACCCATGCCTTCTAATGTTCATTTCAGGATCCATGTTAACTGGGTCACAAAATGGTCTTCAGGCATATAAAACTAACAAATCCTTATCTTCTGTTGATTAAGTTTACCAATGCATTCTCAAGTAAGCATTTTTACTTATTAACTTACTTGATACAGGTCACTGTCACTAATCAACTATTTTAGTAGTATTCCAGCACCCAGGCAACATCATAGCTATTCCTTCCTGGAGTTTCAAGAGTGCAGATGTATTATTATACATTTTTGTTGATATACGAGAACCACAAGTTCTTAATAATTCTGATATTGCTAAACACTGCCTTTTTTAATAGCTGTACTTTTTTTCCACTGATTTTTTTGTGGAGATTGTCTTTTATAAGCAGATTGACAAGCTCTAGCAATGAATGAAGGATCAGGTAGGCTTGCAAAAGTTATCTTTTAAAATACTTTGTAATGTACCTCTAAATAATTTTCTACATTTGACTTTTCTGGTTTACATGTCTTAACAATGTTAACAAAAAAATACCAGTAAGGGATCAAAGCTATATTCCTCTAAACATACAGCAAATAGCCTTCCCTGTTAAAAATTTATAGTGTAAACTCTGTATTATACAAATATTTTAACATTTGTGTAACTTTCTTCAGACAAATATTGTAGTGGTTTCAGTGTACACTTCATGTACTTCCAGTGTGATTTAGCTCACTTAGCTTTGATCGTTTTAGTGTTAGCTGTCTAGTGTAACCAACTTTCCTAGATTGCTTTTGCAGTCAATGGATACTTGCCTCTGGAGTGGTGATTCATACCTTCTGTCTTAGATTTCTGCCTCTCTCAATTGACAACACAAGTGTAGCCTAGACAACTGTGTAGATTACATTCATATCTGTTAGATTAGGTGAGTTAAATCCTATTCTTGGCCATCTTTGTGCAAGCAAATGAGCAGGATTGGAGCCAAGTTGTTTAAACACCTACATTACCTGTGGAGGCTGATAGACTAATTGATTTATTTAGAAGCTTTCCCAACTGTGAATACAAAACAAAACAAAAACATTTAGTTTTTTTAAGGACAGAAGAAAAAAAAGGAAAAATACAGAAAATATTTTCTTATTTGCCTCTCAATGTAAGAACATGTTAACAATGAAGAATAACAATGAAAAAAATCCTATAGTGCATAAATGAGTAACAACAAATGACATTTAAGAGAGGAGAATCTGCTAATTGTGTTTAGGTAATGCCCCAGACTTAGCTTTGAGTTTTCAGCAGCTGTATATAGCTTTAGCTACATGTTTAATAAAATGGGGTAGAATTCACATGTGAGCCATTCCTGCATTTTGTCCCCAGATTTCCCTTTCTGATGAGTCAGCTGGCTCCCTTCAGGCAATGGACAGTGTGCTAACCAACAGGGTGGCTAACCTTCTATATATCAAGAGTCATGAAAATACAATATACTGCCAAGGACAACAGACTCTAAAATGTGCTCCATTTAGCATTTTGTAGACTTTTTTTTTTTTTTTCTTTACTGTGAATGCTAAATGAATAACATAACCAAAGTTCTTGTCTATGCATCATCATTCCATTAGCCAACAAAAAAGAAATGCTTAAAAATTAGATAAATCAGTCTGCAAATTTCAATTATTCTTCTTTCCATTGCCATTACTCGCCTTAGAACTTCCTCCTTCTTTTGTTCTTTAGGTATCTTCCCCTTCCTTTTCTGACTCTTTCTCTCCTTGGCTTTCTTAAGAGCAGTTTCTAAGAGCAGCACTCATGCATTTGGGTTGGATGGGTTAAAGATCTGCCTCAGAATTTGGATGTTTATCCACTATTACTCTTTGGACAGAAAGATGCTAAAGCTGCTGATGTTTCTCTTCCACCTTTGTCTTCATCTACCTAGCTGAAAAGAACCCTACTAGTGATGAGTGTTTTCTAAAGCCATGTCTTCCATGTAAATGAAACACCTTGGCTTGCAAGACCACTTGGCTATCAAGAAATCCCATAAACATGAAGTTTAAACTTGAATTCATGTACACTTAATTAACTCAGCAATGTCATAAAAATGCATTTATAAGATCCATGCTCTCTGAACCCAAGTTAATTCAATATGCCACAGGCCTATTCTTCAGATTCTGAGGTGTTTTCTTAGCAACATATAGCCTGAATTATCATATCATTTGTACAGATTTACCAGTAGTATGCTGACAGCTGAAGGGGAAAGAAAGTAATTTATAATTTTAGTTTCATACACATAAATTCAGAGCAGCCTTTTTACCTATGACATGACTGAAGGTCTTTGGAAAGGGAAAATGGGTGAGAATGGGTTTTCTAGTATCAATACAAAATGTGTAAATGAAGTGTGCCTTACTCACTGATAATTTAGACCTTTATTGCAAGGGTTCAGTATCTGTCTGTGGCACATACAATTTTTGTAAATGAGGAAATAAACTAGATTAGTGCTTGAGACATTTCAGTGCTGCCACAGAACCCAACAATGAAGAGAGAGCCACTGAAAAATTATTTTATGTAGAATATAAAGTAGATATAGATTATAATTCAAAGTGCTTAACTGAATCTTGACATTCACATTGCATGCAAGTTCCAGGCCTTGGCCTTTATCCACTCTCAGTTTTTTAGTCAATTTTCAATCCAGCAAAACTTTAATTCACTCAAAAATTATGAAAGAAGAAACATGAATATTGTCCGGACATTAGGTGAAAGTCTCTTTTCCAAAATTAATTAACATCTGAGAAGTTGCTTTAATTGCAGATCCAGTATTGTAAAATTTTCTTGGGAATCTAAATCCCTAGACTGCACTTCCCACAGAATTTTTGTGTATACAATATACTTTTCCTTCCTTTCACAGTCCAAATCTAAAAGGCAGTGTGAGACAATATTAGGAGTGTGCTTCATTTCTGATTGCTTTGTGTAACTGGAATAATTTGGAGAAGCAGTAAGAGGCTTGATGCCAGCTGGAGAGGCAGATGACATGGGTCAGGCAGTCACTGCATGTTAGTGTTCTTGGTTGCTCCTTGCAATTGGTTGCTCCTTGCAAGGTCTCCATTGGTTCTGTTGACTATGTCAGTAGGTCAGTCTCCTCACATGGACGTCTGAAGCCCTGTGGTAGAAATATTGAGGTGTCTGGATGTGCCAGAACACAGTTACCTGGGTTGTCTTCCTTCATCAACTGTCATTAGACTCATCTCCTGCCCTCAAAAGAAGTGTTTTTAATTCCTGCCACAGATAATTGTTAGGTCTTTGAGGTCTAGTGTATTTGTCTGTGTGCCACGAGTCTCAGCTAGTTTTCTTTGAGTCATACCATTTCTTACCCAGAAGAGAGGGTGGGTCCCTTCTCTGCTGATGAAAGAGCTGTACTTGGAGTGTGGAAAGAACCTTAACTTGAGGTGACATGCCTTTGTCTGTATTTCTGCTTTAACTCTCAAGTCATTAAACTTCCTAAAAAAAATCCCTAAGGTAAGTGAAGAGGAAGGACTGTGAGTGATTAGGGCATGAATTCAGAATTTGGGAGACATGCTTATTTACTACACATCTAGCGATCCAGCTCTCAAGCATTTTGTAAGGACATGGGCCTGGGTTGTCAATCCTAAACTGATTGTGTATCAGAAACAGAAGAATAATATTTAACATAAGCTAAAAGATCCTGCTGCTTTGCTGAGCAAATTGCCTAGGTGGGCATAGCTCAGATTAAATGTCAGTATTTTGTTTCTGGTACTCTGATTATCTTCTTTCAGATATAATTTAGGTATTTCCACATTGTAGCATGAGAATGTATAACTAAATATGTATAAATATATATAAGAATAAATACATGTAATTTTGTGTATCTATAATTGTTGAGTGTGTTGATTTATATGTGATTGTTAGCATGTCTCTGATGGCAGCAGGTCAATAAGAAGAAGGAAGAAGGGCCTTTCTGTTTAAAGACATAAATATTCTAATTTTTTAAATACAAAAACTTTGAAGCATACTATGTCAGCTGTTGTACTTAAAGAATCCCCACTGAGCTTGGTGCTGAATAGGCCAGACCATGAGGTATTTCTTTATCTACCTCTTATGGATGTCAAGGGGGTAGCTGTCTGTACATCTGTGTAACCCAAGAAAACATTTATTTATTTTTTTTTCCAGTATATATTTTTTTCAGTTCTGCCTTTTCTTGATGTCAGTTTTGCATTTCTTAGGAGAACATTTCTATTTTCATGAGAATTTAATGTGCACACCATTTTGTTCTTATTTGATCACAGAAAAACCATTTGGAAACATTCATTCAGTAGATGGTTAGATGAGGGAAGTGCAGTGGATGTGATATTCCTTGACTTCAGCAAGGCTTTTGATACTGTCTCCCAATGGGATCCTCACAGACAATCTTGAGAAGTGTGGATTGAGTGATTGTGCAATTAAGTGGATTGGGAAGTGGCTGAAGGACAGAGCCCAGAGAGTTGTGGTCAGTGGAGCAGAGTCTGGCTGGAGGCCTGTGA
>JAOEGS010012269.1:0-10058 GCA_025447755.1 Corythornis vintsioides | reverse complement strand
TATAATATAATACAATATAATATATTTCAAATACTCTGACCCAGGAGAAAACAAGGTGACATCTTCACATCACATGCTGGAAACAAAACCACAGATCCCTGCCCCAGAGTGGTCCAAGCCCAGGAGCTGCATCCCACAGCCAGGAGGGAACAATAAAGACTAGTTGGATGGAGGACAAAGGGGTGATGCCACACAATCCAGGAGCAGTCAGAGGTGCCTGGGGGCCAGGTGATGCTGCAGGGTGGGCTTTGGTCCAGGTCTCTCGAGCATCCTTCCAGCAGAACACTTCAGAGGAGCTCCCCAGGGAGCTGCTCTCCCTGCTTGGCACCAAGCACACACCAAAGAGCTTTGCTGGCCAGTGGCCACACCTGGGGTGATGACCAAGCTGGGAACTCAGCAGCTTCTGAAGGACGTGGTGGGGGGATGAGGGCTGAAGGACCCTCCCGGGTGCCAGAGCATCACAAGGCTGCTGAGGGATGGATGGAGATGGTACCAGGCTCACTGGGTGCTACTCTCCATGTAGCCCAGCAAAACCCAAGCCCATCCCAGTGGGAAACTGATGGCAGCCCAACCCTTAGACCCAGCTGAGGGTGGGATGCAGGGCATGGTGTGGCAGCACTGCGATGCTCATGGCTCCTATTCTTCCAGAGAGGCTTGGGAGGGGGGGAAAAAAAAAAGCAACCAGACAGAAAAAAAAACTAAAGCAGCTTAAAGAGAAACGAACCCCCAGGAGAGATAAGGGCCCCCACTTCCCTTCCCCCATCTGCTGTGAAAGGATGATGATCTAAATCTCATTTCCTAGATGACAGCACGCCGAGCTGCCTCCGGAAGCGGCGGTGGCAGCGCCTGGGATGGGGCTGGAGAGACTCCTGCCAGGGGACAAGCCAGGTCCCCCCTGCTGCCACCCACCAGCTGGTCACCCCCTCCCCGTGCCATGGAGCAGGAGTCTCTCCCACTGTCCCCCTTCGCCTCCCCTGCAGGCACGCTGGAGATCCGGAGGGGATTTATCATCTCCAGCAGCTTGCTGCTCGTGCTCCAGGGATGCTCCAAACAAGACACCTTCCTTTGGCCCGTGTGGCTCTCTGCTCTGCAGCAGGGGACCCCACAGCCAAGCCTGGCAGTGGAAATGGGCAATGGAGAGGAACAGCACTGAGCTGTCACCCTCCAAGCTGTCTCTGAGCACTCACAGGGTCACCTTGGCGTGCTGAGCATCCACAGGCTGCATCCAAACCCTGTATCTGCCCAAATGACCCAGCATGGAGCCACCTCACCCTGCCTGCCTCGGCTTGCTCTTACTGTCCCCTTCCTCCTGCTGTCAACTTCAGCATGTGCCACAGCTCCAGGCAGACCAGCAATTTGCAGGACAGGATCAGGAGGATCTCTGTCTGCAAGGTGTGGATTGTTCTCTGAGGCCACAAAATTGCTGCTACTCCCATTCTCCAGGCCAAAAGCCTCCTGGTTCTCACTGAGCTTTCTTCACGCATCATATTTGCTCCATGCCCCTCAGAAAAGACCATCCTCACAATTACTCTGCACTCTCTCATCGAGTTTCCACCCTCAGAAACACCCTTTCAAAGGGCTTTTATCTGCAGGGGTTGGCTGCCAGTCTAATGCTGCAGCTCCATTCTGTGTTTGCTGAAAGAGCTGATAATGTCCTAAAAAGAATTAACATTTAGATTTCAGTGCTGTAACTGAATCCAAATCAAACAATGATGACTGTTCAGATGCCCAAAGCTACTCAGGGGTATTTTCCTTTGAGTTCTTCCAAGCCCATACTAGGGGTATAGGGAGCTTTCTAAAGATGCCTTTGTGAGCACCAGCTACTGAAACCCTTCTCCTTGTCCCTCCAGACACAGATACAATTATGCCCAGCTCCAGCACAAAGATAAAGGCTGAATGACAAGAGCAGCATTATGCTCCACAATCAGGGTCCTTCATTCCAACTGACAAGGAAAGCAAAATCATCTGCAGTTGCTTTGCTAATGTTTCCACCCCTGGAAATTCATTCCCATCACAGGGGATGGAGTTCATCCAGTGCACAGGTTTACCTGCTGCATTGTCTCCCCAGATTGCCAAATCACCTGAACTCTTCAGTCCACGCAGGGTCTCACCTGGACACCACCTCTAGGGGATGTCTCCCCTTCCAGAAGGTTTAACTGCCAGCTGCTACAGTTTCCCTGATAAGAAAGTCTTCTCTTACCTGGCACGGACGCAGTGGGGCAGCTATTCAGAGGAGCTGTGAAACCTTTCTCTGGAGTTAATTTTTTAGTATGAGTTAGATCAGTATCTTCTGGGGTGATCCTGCAAGGGGAGATGCCTTGACATCCCTTGGGTGATACCATGGGATCCCTCCCAGAGTTGATTTTTGCTTTTATAGAGCGGTTAAAAACCCCAAACCCCTCAAAACTCCAACCTGCACCCCTCAACCAACACATACCCCTCCTCCCCACACAGCTGCTGCCACCCTGGTGGGATGCAGTACCCCACTGCTAGGCTAGCACAGATTTATCCTTCCAATAAGCCAGACTCTCCAGCTCAGTGTGATTCATCCCCTCTCCAGTGGAGCTCAACAGAACATGACATTTCACACTGGTCCTCGGGGCTTAGGAGATTTTCCACAGGAGGAAGGGTGTTAACATCAGCATCCTAACAAGCAGTGACGTGGGCAATTGTGCTCTAGAGATCCAAATTCCCCTTGTCACTTAGGAGGCAGAAATGCCTTTTAGCATGTGCTTCAAGAAAATAAAAGCCTTTCTCTGCTACCAGCAACCCAAAGGAGCTTGATTATTAGTCCAGAACTTCTGCACAGGGTTTTTTTTTTCCACATTTTGGAGATTCCTGAGGGCATCTGAGGATGGTTCTGGTGGCAGAAATTAGAGATACCCACCTGGTTATAGAGACAAGAGGTCAGGCTGATTCCTGCAACGGCCTTTGAAACTTCTGCCACCACAGCAAGCTGGAAAATGTTGATAAAAAGCCCCAAATGCCTCCGGGGCTACACCCCTGGGACAACCCTAACCATGCTGAGTTAACCCTTCGTGCACAGTTTGCACTCCTTTCTAGCAGATCACTTAAAATCCCTCCTCATTCCTTTCATCCCAGAGCTAAACCAGCTCGGGGTTAAAAAGAAAAGGGCATTTTCTCCCAAGCTTTAGACACAAGTTCCTCTTTGCTATCTAGCCACTGTACAAAAAGTCCCTCAATCATCTTCGTGTTTGCCTTGGCCAAAGGACTACAAAGGTCAGGGTGACTTCAGGGGACATTTTGCAAGCATTGGCTGGGGAGCCTGAGATGGGAAATTCCCACAGATGGGCAACTGGAAGGACCCGAGAGTGACAGGGCCACCCTCAAACAGCTGACACTGGCCAGAGCATCGTTGGGATGCTGCAAAAGCAGTTTTAAAAAGCCCTCCTACCTTCACATCCTTGCAGAGAGTGAAAAGGCAGATGGAGCTTGATTTTCCCACTGGAGAGCCCATCTGCCAAGGTCAAGGCTCCTGCACGAGGTATTTGGAGAGCTGGGCAGAAAACAACTGGGTTTGCACCCAATTTTCCAGCTGCATCACCCTGCACTTTGCACAGACTTCTCCTAGCAAAGCAAGACGATTAAAATGTTTGCACTTCTGCTGCAGATGTGCCCTCCCAAGCTAGAGTCTCTGAAACAGCCCCTCTGCCTGGACAAAAAACCCTCTGGAGGTGAGCTTTAAGCTGGTGGGATTGTTAAACACAGTCAACCTGACTTTTGGCAGCCCGCGGGCGAGATGCTGACTGCAGAGCAGGGGATGCTCCAGTGACCAACTGCAAAACTATTTATCAAATGACTCCCAGTCAAGGGCAGGGTGGATGCAGGAGCAGAAACAACCTCCTGTGCAGAAGACAGGCACCAGGAAATATCTCCATCCTAACCATGGAGAGGACTGTGGGAGCAGCAGCAACTTGGATATTGCTGTAAGTGCCCTGCTTATAGGAAATAGGTTGGGGTTTTTTGCATTAAAATTAAATTTTTTGCATTAATTACAGGCACTTTAAAAATTCTATTTTATACCTCATGCATTTTATACTGAAAAGTTGAAGCTCCCGAGACAGGTTTGTCTGTCCTCACACACTGAAACACATCAGCCTGGGAGGTTGAGACCTCCCAAGACACCAAATTACTACAAGATTTTTGGAGACTGGTACTTTGCTAGAGAGTCCAAATTGGGGAGCTGCTGCACCCAGACCAAGGAGGATCCCCACAGCTCAATCCATGGGACCCCTGTGCACAGAGCACCCACAGAGCCCAAAATCAGGGCTCTCTCCCCTCTCTCCCTCACATGGCTTTGCCCAGACACTGACAGCTCTAAAAATAACCCAATTTCTCCCCTGGTTTTGCACAACCAGACTTCTGAACTCAGCACCCCAGTGAGTGGAAACCTCCATGGTTTTACCTTGCTCCAGTTGACCCCTCTGCTCACCTTGGCCCTGCCTACCCCTCCTCCAAGCCCTTCAGGACCTGGGGTGAGCATCCAGCACCCAGCTGAGATTAAAAAAGCCCCACACAAACCAAATTAATATCAAATTAAGATCCTAAAACCTCTACTATAGACCTCACAGCATCCAGATCCTCCAAGAGGTCCTGATTTTAAGCAGGAACTGGTTCTTACTCCCTTTTTTCCTCCTCCAGTTTGAGGACTTTGGTGGACTGGGTCTGACAGCAGCGTTGCTATAACACAGGCAGCAGCCACACTTGGAGGAGCTGAAGTTTACAGAGCTTCCTTTCCTCGAGGGAACTGCATTTTTCTAAGATTATATTATTCCTTGGGCCAGTGGCTCAATAATGCAACATCATTTCCCTTCTGGGTGGGAAAGTTCTCTCCTTGTCCTCGGACACAAAAATGATTTCAGCCTGAAAGGATGAACGTGAGCTCTGCATCATGGAGGAGCCCTAAAAAGCCCTGAAGCAGCAGGGTGGTGTGGTCAGAACCAGGCTGGGATGGGTGTAAATAGGTTGGCTGTGTGTGCACAGAGAAGGAAAGGTGGCCAGATGTGATACAATCATTTTTTTTTCTCCTGCTAGGCACCCACAGACCTCATTCTTTCCCCGTGCTTGGAGCCCTGGATGCACATCCCAGCAAACTGAACCTCTGCTATTTCTGGAAGCAGCAAAATTACAATGCAGATGTCACAGAAGTGCTCAGAGAAAGGAACATTTGAATTTGCAAGCGGGTCTGCTGCCACTGAAAATTGGATTCTGCCTTTGATGCTCAGCTGATGGGGGAAAAGAGAACAAACATGTTGCCTGACCCACATCTTCAATCAAATGTAAATAACAGGGCCTCGTGATGAGCTTGCTCACAAGCTAGATTATGGATTTTGTATTGGATATCACCAGGGGAATATTAGAAATGAGCAAACCTTAATTCACTTGGAGCATCTTCTGACCGATCAAAGTTTCTTTGCACCATTGAAACAGCAGAAAGAGACACCAGTGGGTGCTGGGATCTGGCCAAGCTTCTCTCCAAAGCAGCTTTATGCTTGTCCAGGTGGGAATGCTGCTGTTCACCTGCACAGAGACGCCCTGACCCACCTGAGAGGGAGGTGAGCCAACCCCCCCATACCTGAGAAACTCTCTTGGAACAACATGTGGAAGCAAAGCCAAGCTCCAGAGGGTTTACACTGGCTATCCAACACCCACCCAGCTCCACACCAGCTCCTCAGAGTATTCAGGAGGTCACAGCCCTGCACTCAGCATCCCACACCCAGCAGGGGCAGCCTGTGCCCCCCTCCTGCCTGTGCCCATCCTTATTTCAGAAAGGGTATGATGGGGAACCTATAGAACCATCCAGTGGGTCCTTCCAGCAGCAATACCAAAAGAGCTGCAGCTTCAGTGGTGCTTTAGTCTCTGCACCACTACACTGACAGGTTTTATTAGCTTGATTAGCTTGTTAATTTAAATTGTTCCTTATTGGGTGCTTTTAATAATAATAATTATTATTATTATTATGCTGGATGAATATTTCATAAATAAACCCATCTTGGAGCCCAGGCTTTGGTCTCCACTTTCACCCACAGGACAGCTCAGCACCCACTTTGGCAGCTGAGAAGACAGAGCAATCCCTGCTCCTGTTGCCCAGACACCTCCTTTTACTGGACTGACTGGACCAGTGAGGGTTTGAAGAAGCAGCTTTACGTTTCAAAGGGCAGCATCCCCTGGAGTTCTGCACTGCCACCACATCAGGACCAACTGCCTTTCAAAGCCAGGTCCTCACAGCCTCTCTGCTAGGTGAGCACACCCCTCTGCACCTCTGGTGATGGAGGCATGAGCCAGGTGCCTGTGCCACATCCCCTGTAGAGGAATGGGATGAGGAGGATGGAGGCAGCACACAGACCAGCTTGGGAGCTCAGTCACAGAGTTCTGGCCACCAGACTAAAATCTGGGACCTGCAAGAGCACTGAAGGAAGCAGGTTGACCCAGAAACCCCACACTCCTCTAAACCCACCAGTGTCTGCTACTGAAAACACCCCCTGAGGAAGGCAGCCCTGCACCAGCAAGGCTGACACCAGCTCCCAAAGACAGGGCAGCCACAGCCTATGTCCCTCCTCAGCCACCAGAGACAATTAAAGCAAATTAACAACCCCTCTGACAGCTGCTGGAGCCCTGCAGACACTGCCAAAGGGGTCTGGGATGGGGAGTGAGCAGGGAAGCTGATCTCCCATCTCCCCCCTTTTCCAAAAAACTCTTCTTTTTTCCATCTCTTTTATGCACCCCAAAGAAGCAGAACTAAATCTACACAACCCCAGGGACTTCACGTTTGCAGCACACCGACCAAATCCACTTCCAGCTCACAGAGAGGAGCAGCAAAGATGCCTGAGGAAAGAAAACCCTGCAGCTTGTGGGTGTTCTGACAGCAGTGTGGAGTCGTGGGAGGCAAATCCTTCCTGCTCCCCGTGCCACAGGGAGAGAAGCCTCCTTCCTGCAGCACGGGCAACCACCTGAAATCCTCTCCAACAGCAGCATCTTACACCCCTGTGCATCAGTGTGACCTCACTGGAAGCCAGGCTGCTGCCCCCCAGGAGCCACCAAATCAGCACTGTGACATTTGAGGCAGGTCTGGGGGCAATACCACACTTGTGTACAGTGTGGCATCCTCGTCATCTTCCTCCCTCACTCCTAAATTCACAAACTCTGCACGCAGAAAGGTTCAGAGGAAGAGTTTACCCTCTGCAAGGGAAGTTTCTCCCAGTAGCCAGGCTAAACCCACTCTGCTGCTGGCTAAGCTGATTGCTTCTCGGGTGATTTCACACCTTATTTCCAGGGTTCCCCCTGGGGAAGCTGCAAAGAAAGGAGGCAGCTGGCACGGGGGAAAGGAAAGAACAGCAGGCTGGGCACAGATGGCAGAAAAAGCAAATCAGCATCTCGGGGTGAGCCCATTGCTGGCAGCCCCACGCTGTGCCAGGCACTGCAGCTGGGCACTGGTGTGGGGCAGAAGGGCAAAGGAACCTGGAAGGAACAGGGGGAGACCCTGGCCACTGGGATTTTATGTGGGGCTTGGTGCCACCTCTGCTGGCCCAGTGATGTCACTGGAATGATTCCCATTTTACAGATGGGAAGCCTAAAATAAGGAGTCCTAGAGGAGGGCAGAGCTTGTGAGGGACCCCTGCCTATGAAAAGCAGCTGGCAGGAGGGCAGGAGGAATTTCAGAGGGCTCTGAGGATGCTTTTGTCTCTCCTGCCACCAGCTTGCTCGCTTCCTACTTCACCTAGTTGGGTTTTTTTTCCCCTTCTGTTCCTCTTCCCAGGTTCAGGCTGTACTTTAAACAGCTCACAAACACCAGCTGCCCTCATTTCTTCATCAGAGGAGCCCAGGGTGGGTTTGGCAGGGAGGGGCAGCAGAGGAGGCACAAGGCAGGCCAGGGAAAGCAGCAGGGCTCTGCAGGGCAGCCTGGCTCCCTCACCCCAGGCTTTATGAGCCACTCAAAAAGCCCCATTTCTACACCCACTGCCTCACCATCTGCTCCCCAGCCCTGCCTCACAGAGGGCCTAACCTCAGACTCCTTTCAGAGGGAGATGTAATCTTCATTTCCATGTAGTGCTGGGGTGACTGGCTCACCAGAAACGCTCCCTGCCCCACTTCAAGCATTTTCAGAGGTGCAAAAAAAAAAAAACATCTCGGAGAGGCTGTGAAGCAGACAAGGGGGTTTTATCAAGCAGCTACAGCTCAACCTGAGAGTGATGCAGGAGAGATCCCATCAGCCAGCTCCCCCAACACCAAACAATTCCCTTGAGTGACAAGCATGGAGCTGCAGCTAACAGGGAGTGAATCAGGGCTGTCAAGACCCGGCATAATCCACGATGCCATTTGCTGGGGAGCGAGGTGTTTATCCCTCCTGCACCATGCTGCTTCCCCAGGACCTGCTGGAAAGGGGTTGAGATGATTCATTCACCTGTAGCTGCTGAGGAGCAAAGCCAGGGAGCTGGGGAGGCCAGGCAGTGGTAGCCAGACAAATGGCTTTTCCAGCATGTGGATGGATAGTTAGGGCTTTTCAGACTCTTAACAAAGGACTTGCATTCCTCCACTGACTCTCAGGAAGCCATCAAGGTCACAGGAAGAGATGCCAGATCGAAATCTGAGATGAAATTAAATAGTTTTGGGTTGGTTTTTTTTTTCCTGTCTGCCCGAGAAATTTGTGCAGCTCTCATCAAATAATAGCACAGCACTTTGCTGGCAAGTTGCAGATTTTATCTTCAGAAGGTTGCTAGCAGGTAAAATGAGAGTTATTCCCTGCTGGTTTGGAGGGCAAAATGCCACTTGGAGTGGCACAAAGAAGTGGGTGAGCTGGGAACAGACCCAAATCTCCTTCATTTCAGTGCAGTATCCTAGTCACCAGGCTGCCCTCACACAAACACTGCTAGTTAGGAGCTTTCTTAAGGTCTATTCCAGTCAATATCCCCAAATATACATCGGATCTGGCGTGGGTACGTGTGACGAGGGGATGTCCTGGCTTTGTGAGGAAAACTAAAATGTTATAAAAGTAGTTTTCTCACGTTTCCTGAAATTGTACAGCTCCACCACAGCAAATTTAACCCCAAGTGCCAAACTATATCCTCTCCAAGTCAGAAACTGAAAGATGAAATTTGACAGACCAGCTCAGGCAGGAGAACAACCCCAAAACCTACTTTAAACCTACCCAGGACTAATCTGACACACTGGATTTCCTTACTCCACCTGCAGACACACAACACTTCCCAAACTCATGGAGACAAAGTTATCTTTAGAGCTGTGTCCTCCTCAGCAACCAAGTGGAGCAATTTACTGGGTGATGCTTGAAATGATCCCAACTTATTGTGGTAAAAACACGGTTTATCCTGTGCTGACACCAAATTCAACATCATTTGTAAACACCCCAGCTAGTCTTTGCTCCTGATAACAGCACCATAGACACGACATGCAAGGAAAAATGTGGATTTATATGTGACTACTCTAGTTTGGAGGTGATGCAGAGTGAGATATTTAAAGAGAGCTGGTGGCATCTGTCCCCACACCTGCATGTGGGTCAGCACCTAAAGCGAGATGAGGGTATGTCCGGAGATGAACAGTCAACACAGACCCTCAAGGCCACCCTTGGCAACCCCCTGGGAATCATTTGGGTGCCCGTGCCCATCAAGCCACATCCCCGGTACCCACCAGCACCTCTGGGAACTTTCCAGCGGCTGCTCCGCAGTTCCCCACTCACAATTCCCATCCCGAGCCTGTCTCCACGGTGGGCTGGGTAAGGATGCCCCCCGCTTAGCCTGGGACCCCCCAACCGCTCACCCACCCCCAAGCCCGTGCCCGCCGTCGGGGCGAGGAGACTCACCCGGGCTGCCGGCGTGTCCCGCGGCGGGAGCAGAGCAGGGGCGGCCCAGGCGGCTTCGGGACGGAGGAGGACGAGGCGAAGGAGGAGGAGGAGGAGGAGGAAGACGCCGTTGGGAAGCCAGGGGAGACGAGCCGGACGGCGGGAGCAGCCCCAGCAGCAGCAGCAGGGTGCAAGCTGCCGGCATGGCTCTGGGGGGGGGGGAGTTGGGGGGCGGCTGGAGGGA